>JACXGM010030987.1:0-13137 GCA_016801145.1 Umbra pygmaea
CCATCTACCTCCTTGTATCGACATCTGTTGCACTACTTGTACAAATGCCTTATTGTTTGACCTGCTCACTGTATTATTTATTGTACATTCACTGTTTTATTCTCTGTTTTTACTATTTATTGTGCACACCTTGTCTTGTAATTTTATGTGTAACTTCTTGTTGTCTGTACCTCAACGCTTTTATCTTGGCCAGGTCGCCGTCTCAAATGAGAAAATTTTCTCAATGTGCCCACCTGGTTAAATAAAGGTTAAATAAATAAAAATAAAAGGACATTGATTTTGGCTATCCGATGGCTACAGTATGTGTAATGCGACATCCTGTCATAGTCCGTAATAGTGGTACATTCTTATGGTTTCAGTCATGTCAGGGCAATTAGTGTATTGTAAGTCTCATAGGTGTTGAGCCTTGTGTTAAATAACCTTTATCTAGTGGAATAAACTTATCTTCACTGTGGTTATGCCGAATGACAATAACCTATAGACCTAGAATGTCATTGTGAGGATATTATAATGTGTTTTAATTTCGGGAAGATGGTGAAGGCCTAGGTGTAAAATGCACGGCCCGCAACTGGGTGTGTCCAATCTGATACATTCTCATACAATGAGAATGAGACTAAAATGGAATTGTATGGCCTTAACGCCAAGCGATATGTCTGGTGAAAATCCAATATAGCCCACCATCTAAATAACACCATTCCTACAGTAAAGCATGGAGGTGCTAATATCATGTTATGGTGTTGTTTCTCTGCAGCAGGGACTGGAGCACTTGTCAGGATAGAAGGAAAAATGGAAGGGGGAAAATACTGTCAAATTCTTGAGGAAAACCTGCTGCTCTCTGCCAGAAAGTTGTCAATGGGAAGAAGATTTACCTTCCAACATGACAATGACCTAAAGTACACAGCAAACTTGACCACACAGTGGTTGAAGGAGAAAAAGGTGAATGTCCTTGCAGTCAGAGCCCAGAATTATACCCCATTTGAAAATCTGTGGAATGACTTGAAGACAGCAGTCCACAAACTGTCACCATCAAATTCAACTGAACTTGAGCAGTTCTGCAAAGAAGAGTGGTCAAATATTGCAATGTCTAGATGTGCAAATTTAGTAGAGACATATCCCAACAGACTAAAGGCTGTAATTAAAGCAAAAGGTGGTAAAACAAAATACTGAAACAAGGGGGTGATCCTTTTTCCAACTTAGTGAATGTTTTTTTTATTATTTATTTTTTTCTGACATGTTGGTGTTATATCTTTAATTTGGATGTTATAAGTTTCATTGAGTAAATACAGGTGAATGAAACAAAACTGTGTCTGTCTTAATTCCAGGCTGCAAACCAACAAAATGTGAGTATTTTACAGGGGGTGACTCTTCTCTATACCCACTGTAGCTAGGTAATGTTAATTACGTTGAAGTTACATCTAGCTAGCACTGTTGGCCAATCTATTGTCAATAGCTACTGTACTGTTATTAGCTACCAAGCATTAACTTGTTTTTTTTGTAAAATAAATCAACAGCATTGATGTAGCAAAAACATTATCTGTCAACACTTTTCTCTAACATTAAAATACCTTTGGGTGTTACAATAGCTTACTTTTTGACATCCACATCTACAGCATCTGCACTCTGCAGCATTCGACTCCCTCTCTGCACATGAACACGGAAAAGATATTGCTGAGTCAATTTAGCAAAGATGATGAAGTCGTGACAAGACTCTCCAATCGACTCTCCACCCCTCTTCATTTTCAGTCATGATCTTCACAGTGGATGCCTATAGATCTCAACAAAACAAGGTTGGTGCCCCATGAACTTTTGTCATCTATATGACTGACTAGACCTAGATAGATACAGTAGACAACTGACTATAATATGAGCAACTATTTTCTATACCGTTTCTTTACACTCATTTTCCAAGAGACTGCTTTGTTTTGTATGAGTCTTTCTATTCCTAAAACAGATGCAGGAGTTAGCATTACTGTAGCTAATGTCAACGTTATTAAAAAGTTATGTTTGTCTGGCACATCGTGTGCTGCGCACTGGGGAGTGCTGAACAGAATAGGGCATGAACGCGCTGTAGCTATGCGTGAGTAAACCCTATTTCACAAATGAAAAGGATGGTAAACGGCATTTACTGTACCTGGGTTTATCCTTCACTACACCGTGATCTCTGGGGGCGGGGCGCTGTGTCGTGACGACATCATCCTTAATACCTTAATGCAGCGCAATATGGATAGACTTCGTTTTAGGTTTAACAACCTATGAAACTAATAATGAACAATATGAAACTAAAATGGCATAAGCTTAATTTAGAATGGCTTAGAAACTATAGGCTATTTAAAGGTGGATAAACGCAATTTAAAGCTGGATAAACACATTTAGAGGTGGATAAACGCACTTTGGAGGTGGGTCAACGCTATTTCCGAATTTTGGGAGGTGCGTAAACGGCATTTACGTGCGTTTAGCCTCCACTACATCCCTGTGTATACCCATAGGTGACTGTGGTTACCCGTTGCAAACTTGGCTCCTTACCCTGCTCACAAACCCCCAGAATGACAAGAGTGGCTACATACTTGGGCTCGGTCAGTGGTGGAGCGGACCATAGGACAGCTAAAAGGCTGTTGGCGCTGCCTGGATAGAACCGGTGGCATGCTGCTTTACAGCCCACAGAAGTTTGTCACATTGTGCTGGCATGCAGTGGGCTGCACAATGTGGCAACTATGTAGTGAGATGGATGAACCTGACCCGGAGCCCCCGAACATTAGGTCCAATGCAGCTTCGGTCAGAGGTCATACACAGAAGGTGAAAAAGCAAGACAAGGTGCATTTACTTTTTGAGTTCTTTTACTGCGTCACATAGGTTAGTCAGACCATCATTATCTCATCTTAATTTTAACAATTTCGTATTGTGACTGCAGCACAGCATTGGTGAGGACACGGCCAGTCTGGCATCCCTCAGCAGCGGAGGCCGTGGAGGTGCTGGCCACACATGGGTCTCCCTCTTGCCGGACTCCTCAGTTTCCACATTAGCTAAAATAAACTACATTACATCAGTTGGTTCAGTCTGCTTCTTTTACGTTATTTGGACGGAAATGTGTGTTTTTTTAACTGGTCTTTAACTGTCTGAGTCGTGGTGTATTTCATACTTACCATGATGAATGTTTGAGTCCCCCTCACATGCTGGCAGAACTCCAGCTATAAGTGCCTCGCTGAATATTGCAGCCACCCTTTCCTCCTGTGGTGTGAGCGCAGGTGCTCCCGACATCCACCTGTATGCTGTTACAATGCGCCACCACTCGTTTCTTAATTTCAAGTTTGACATCAGACCATTTTTTTCTTGATTTCTGCCATGGTCCAGTTCTCTGAACTTACAGCATTTAAGGTCCTAGTGATAGTTTCCCACGCCAACTTTCTTTTGTTGCTATAATACCTGATGACAGGCCGGCAAACAGGACACATTTTCTTGCCTTTACATCTGTTGTTAGAACCACAATCTCACAGTCTGTGAAATTTGTATTTTTTGCGTGTTTAGCCAATGTAATTCAATAAAATAAATTATCTCAGGGGCACATTTATAGGCCATCTGCATATTCATTTATGGGAGGAGACAAGGCGGGGTCAGTGGCTCGTTCACATGCGGTCAATCCCACGTTGATTGTGATTTATAAAGGAAAGGTGCGCAGGACCTGGCGTACGACCGGTTTTATACATGTGAATTTTTCTGTGCCTAGGTACTTTTCCAGTTTTGGGCTAACACCATTTTCTGGTATGGAAGCTGCACAGTCCTTTATACATTAGGCCCCTGATATCACATCAGACCCATGAGATGAGTTTATGAGAATTGGTGCCGCAATTGGTGCTGTCTGACCCAATTGCAGGATCCCCAAGAGCGCTACAGAAATATGTACATGGCGATCCTTGATAACTTCTTGGAGCAGATTCCTTAAAATTTTTAAATTTTGAGATTCTTCTTAGAATTAGTAAATCCTGGGAATTGTGATGACATGGGACAAGTGTTTGCAGAGGAGGCCTTTTTAAAGTGTCCTAAAAAAGTTATGGCCATCACTTTGATTCAGGGAGACTGAGGTCTGAACTTCAAGTCCTATAATCAGATTAGGAGTAACAGGGGAAAGGTATGAGATTACTTGATGTTCCTTAAAGACATGGAGTTGGACAGTGCAATGCCTCAGCTTTCCAAACTGTTCTCATTAATGGCAACAATTGGAGCAACATCTAGAGGTGTAGAAAGGAGCTTCTCCTGTTTAAAGCGACTCAAGTCCTACAACCGTAACACAATGAACCAAGGTCGTTTAAGCAGCCTAGCTCAGCTGGCCATTGAAAGGAAACTGATCAAGTCACTGAAAAAGATTGTGATTGGCCTGACCAGAATTTGTTTTTTCCAGCTCGCAAGCCAACTGAGAGTTGCTAGACTGATCCTAGCTGCAAATGATTTTTGCTTCCGCTAGGGTGGTCTAGATTTCTAGGCTAATAATGACATATTCGGTCAACTAATCCCTGTACGTTACACGCTTAGATATTTATTTAATTGTATTCATTATTTCTGTTGGTTTTCTGTCGTGCATCTTTGTGATAAGATTTGGAAGTGTTGTATCTTTTGTGTTGTAGCAATGTTTCCTGTAGCTACTAAATGTAATTGATAAAAAAAGTGCAGGTGCAGTGTTTCTCAACGGTATGGTACCGCCCCCCCCAGGGGGCCTTCAGAGGACAGGGGGGTACTGGAAGCAATGTTTTGGAAAGGTGGGTGTTGAGATGCCCTTGGGAGGCGTTTGTTTTAAGACAAATTTACACCAAAGATTCACAACAATAACAGTTTAAAGTTGTAAATACTAAATACTTGCAAGAAAATGTGGTCTGCAAAATTAAAACCTGCCAGACTGGAGACATTGTATGTAACATAACTCTTCAGTTTTTCCATCAGCTTCTTGTGGCGCAGCTCCATGGGAACTGGACATCAGAGTCTCATCTTTAAAACAACAGGCCCGTCACCAGACTTTCTCCAATAAAAAAGGCATGTTTCATAGTGTTCCCAGATTAATACCAAGATTGGTAGTGCTAAGAAATAAGAGCTTACTATTTCAGGGGTCTTAAAAGCTTCTCTGGTAAAATGAGAGCGGCTCTTATCAGAATCCAATCATAAACTCAGACTCAACTAACGTGTTTTACTGACAGCAGAATTATCCAATGTGCGCTTAGCATTCTGAACTATGGTTTACTTTTCAGATCACAGAAAATGACATTATCATGATATTTGCATTAAATTCCTCATATCTGATGTTTTCGCCATGATATTTTCTACATTGACTTTATCTAGCCCACTAATACTAGGGAACACACTAGAATGTTTTCTTCTGTACCGAACTATGTCTATGGTACCGCAGCTCAAGGCTGGAGTTCACACTGACTAGCTTTGCAAAAATCAAATATGCACCTCTACAGAAGTGCGTCTGCAATTTTGTCAAACGCATTTATCTCCAATCTGAAACAGTTAATGGTTAACTTGGCACAATAATATATAAAAAGCATTGTAGGTTTGACAATTCACCCGCAAGAGTGGCTGGTAGATTAGGAAAAGCTACCCGCCAATGTAAAAAAGTACCAGTAAGTGCCAGCCGCCACTTAGGAAATGACAGTCAAGCCAGCCGCCATGCTATTTTCTGATGCGCGTACACGTTCAATATTAACTGACACGTCCAGTGTTTCATTGTGGAATTTCAGAATAAAGAACCTTTCAAATAGTACACAATAAAACGATATAGTCTACTAAAAAATCGATTACAGGGAAACTCTCTGTTTCCAATCACTCCTTTCACTTCAGATACACTAACCAGCACCCCTGGTAGCTTGACAAAAAGTTTCAGAAACATTCATCGTGGAGTTTTAGAATAAAGGCCCTTTGAAATATGACATACTAACACAGTATTCATGAAATTGATTACAAGGAAACTGTCTGTATCCAATCACTCCTTTCACTTCAAATACACTAACCAGCATCCCTGGTAGCTTGACAAAAAGTTTCAGAAACATTCATCGTGGAATTTCAGAAAAAAGGCCCTTTGAAATATGACATACTAACACAGTATTCATAAATTGATTACAAGGAAACTGTCTGTTTCCAATCACTGCTTTCACTTCAGATACACTAACCAGCATCCCTGGTAGCTTGACAAAAAGTTTCAGAAACATTCATTGTGGAGTTTCAGAATAAAGGCCCTTTGAAATTTCACATAGTAACACAGTATTAATACATTGATCACACGGAAACTGTCTGTTTCCAATTACTGCTTCCACTTCAGATACACTAACCTGCACCCCTGGCAGCTTGACAAAAAGTTTCAGAAACATTCATTGTGGAGTTTCACAATAAAGGCCCTTTGAAATTTCACATACTAACACAGTATTCAGAAATTGATTACAAGGAAACTGTCTGTTTCCAATCACTGTTTCACTTCAGATACACTAACCAGCATCCCTGGTAGCTTGACAAAAAGTTTCGGAAACATTCATTGTGGAGTTTCAGAATAAAGGCCCTTTTGAAATATGACATAATAACACATTATTAATACATTGATTACAAGGAAACTGTCTGTTACCAATAACTCCTTTCACTTCAGATACACTAACCAGCACTCCTGGTAGCTTGAGAAAAAGTTTTAGAAACATTCATCGTGGAGTTTCAGAATAAAGGCCCTTTGAAATATGACATACTAACACAGTATTCAGAAATTGATTACAAGGAGACTGTCTGTCTAAACATTCATTCTGGAAATATAGTGTAAAGCAATCACTTTTGTCTTTGGTGTTGCTAAGCCTGGGATGCAACAACAGTGCCCTTGCACAATACTTACATGCATATAGCAGAATGGATTGAGAATTCTTACTGAAATAGTTGGCCAATTTCAGGCTTACACCAACAAACAATGTCCCTTGAATCACACTAGAATAACACAGATAATGGCACAAAGTTTTTGACTTTGGATTTAATAATTTAAGTTTAATTAAATTGCACATGTGAGGAAAACAGAAAAACATCCTCAAGAGTTTTAAATAAAGGCAAGTATGGAAGGAAGGATATAAGGGAAAAAGTTAAAGAAAAACCTGCACCCTCTTTGCCCTTGATGGTACATGGTTACAATTATGGACACAGGCAACAATTCCAGGTGCCTGCCCTGGGATATTCCAGCGTCTGCATGTCCATACCCAGACACCTTTGTGGATATGTTACATCTCCTAAATAAGGAAGCAATATGATTGGGGAAAGGTTGACTTTATGTATTATGATTTAAAATGTTAGTTGCTCAGTTGGATTCCTTTTGAATTCTAACACAATGATTTGTAGCATACAGTTTGAAAATTTCACAATTACATGGTTACAAATATTAATATATTTTCCTCATCACTGCATTTTTTTATCCACTACTACCTTTCAAACTTTTGCCCTCAAAAGGAGTTAAAAAGCTTAAAAAAGTATGTCTTTGTTGTGCGGCATTTGAGAGTATTGTAGATGTAATTTTTATTATATGAAGGAAATGCATTGCCAAAAGTCTGGGTAAAAGCATTAAGAGAAGTTTGGTATTATATAATATGTTATGTCCTTGATGTGATTTTGATGAAAAACCCTCACCAATGAAAATCTGCAAACCAATGGCATATAAATCGGATCATACTGAATTAACTGATTATACTGAATTAATTATGGTTGCACACTCCTTACCCAATCTGTGATTGGAGGCCCTGATCCTGGCGGCTTTACCGAAGAGCACATGGCACAGTTGCTTTCTGCTTGAAACACTGGAAGGGAAAATACTATTTAAAACCTGCAAATGCTCTATACAATTTACCAATGCATCCACAGCCAGTTTTTTCCTCTCATACGCAATTTCCCTCTTTGTTGTCCCAAAGTTCATGGTAGGGATTGCAGGGAAGGCCTACATAACTGCCCTTGCCATCTAAAAAAACACAATATGCAATATATTCTACAGTATATGCCAAAGCGTTTGTCACAGTGATGCAGATCCAAGACACATATTATTATTAGCCAAAGTAAAACAAATTTGAAATTTTGCACCTGCGTTTGTCCAAATGTAGTCAAGGAGTAAAAGGATACAATTAAGATGCCGTTATGAAGTTAAAGCATTAATAATTAATATATTTCCTTTTCTCCCCTGTTGCAATAGTCTGAGTTAAGAATGGAGGAATGCTTAATAAATGCGTATAAAGGATTGATAGTATAGACGTTGTTGATATTTCCTATCTAACTTTTGGACCTCATAATTATCATTTATCCGTATGTGTAAACAGCTATGGAAAGAAATACGCCCACAACTCCCGCTGCATACGAAATAAAGATCAGTTCAGTGGCTGGAATTGGAGAACAAAAGAGTACATTAACAATTAGATTATGCGTCGCCTCGGTGGCGCTATCCGGGCTGTAACAAAAGGACTGGGTTATAACATTTGACTATGCTTCACTGTAGAAAGCTAGCATTAATCTCTTCTAGTCGCTATGTGGAGAAAATCATATCGCCTTGCATAGAGTAAAACCAAAACTCCCTTTATGGGATGATCCAGCAAGCCCCAAAGTGATATATCATGATATACAGTATAATGTTGAGATCTCAGCTTCTTGTTTGACTACCAATAGTGGGGGGTTTGGCCCCCCTTCCTTCCGGGTCTCACTCCGGCAGTCGTAAAGAGGGTGAGAGACTGGTAGTCCTTAATCAGTCCTGTGAAACATCAAAAAATCCACTACACAAATGCCATGTTACTCAATTGGAAATGGGAATGATGAAAACAAAAGCATTCATTGGAGAAATTGGAATGAATAACATTGTTGACAATTTCATCAAGAAGAGAAATAATAAAGGTACAGGGTGTTAGCCCACTAGGTAGGGCTACCCGTCATAACGTTAGGGTTCCCCAGCCCTTTGCCAGTCCACCCAGTCCTCCTAGCTTTCCCCTCTCCCAGCATAGCTCCCTTGGGTATCCGGCTAGTTCTCCTAGCATCCAGGCTAGCTTATCTGCTGTCTTGGCTAATAGCTCTAGCCTTATTGCTAGCACTCCCGTCTCCCAGGGTCAGCTCCCCAGCCCTGAAGCAAGGTCCCCTAGCGTTCAGGCTCAGGGTAGTAGCGCTCTCGTTAGGGCTCCCCGTTGGAATGGTAGCACACATAGCTCCGCTAGCAACCAGGCTAGCATGTCCCCTAACCCTTTGGCTAGCTATGTTCCTCTCTGCACCCCTAGTGTCCAGGCTAGCACCCCTTGTTTCCAGGCTAGCCTTTCCCCTAGCACCCAGGCTAGCTCTCTCAGCCCCCAGGCTAGCTCCCAGGTCCAGGGAAGTGGTCCTCAGAATAGGGCCCCCCGTCCGAGTACTAGCCCCCATTGCAAGCACGGTAGTTTCCCGCCAGCTCCATTAGCCCCGTTAGCGTGCAGGCTAGCCACCCCACCAGCTCTCAGGCTAGGTTATGTAGCACCCCTGTTGTTGGCCCCAAGGTTTCTGTTAATGCCCCTAGGGCCTCTGTGTCAGCCCCTAGGTCCCCAGTAGTTGCCCCCAAGTCATCTGTTATCGCTCCTAGGCTTACAGCTAGGTTCCCCATTGCTCACCTTTTGGACCACGTCAGGGACCCCATTCCCAGAGTAGGGAGGGTTAGGGGCTTACAGAGGAGACAGGAAGTACAGGAGGTCTGCCTGCTCCAGGAGAGGGACAGGGTACCCCTCTCTATTTCCCGGTTGGAGGGTGGGGCCCTTTCCTTCACCCTGGCCCTATGGGAGGCAGACCACCCTCTGTTGGAGGATCACCAGGGGTTCGACCGCCTGCTGGAGAGCATGTTCGGGCCTCTCCCCAAGACAGCCACCTCCCAGTCTCCAGCAGACGGCACAGAGCCTCAGGCAGCATTCTGCCCACCGCCAGAGCCTCAGGCAGCATTCTGCCCACCGCCAGAGCTTCAGGCAGCAGTCTGCCCACCGCCAGAGCTTCAGGCAGCAGTCTGCCCACCGCCAGAGCCTCAGGCAGCAGTCTGCCCACCGCCAGAGCCTCAGGCAGCAGTCTGCCCACCGCCAGAGCCTCAGGCAGCAGTCTGCCCACCGCCAGAGCCTCAGGCAGCAGTCTGCCCACCGCCAGAGCCTCAGGCAGCAGTCTGCCCACCGCCAGAGCATCAAGCAGCAGTCTGCCCACCGTCAGGCAGCAGTCTGCCCACCGCCAGAGCCCACCTCCGGACCCCCTGCTCAGCCGCCGCTGACGTCCGGACCCCCTGCTCAGCCGCCGCTGACGTCCGGACCCCCTGCTCAGCCGCCGCTGACGTCCGGACCCCCTGCTCAGCCGCCGCTGACCTCCGGACCCCCTGCTCAGCCGCCGCTGACCTCCGGACCCCCTGCTCAGCCGCCGCTGACCTCCGGACCCCCTGCTCAGCCGCCGCTGACCTCCGGACCTCCTGCTCAGCCTCCGCCATTCTCCGGACCCCCGTCGCTGATGACGCCGTCCTCCGGACCCCCGTCGCTGACGACGCCATCCTCCAGACCCCCGTCGCTGAAGTTTCAGGGCTCCCAGACTGAAGTGACAGGGCTCCCAGACGGGCTCCCAGACGCCCTGCCTGTGACAGGGCTCCCAGACGCCCTGCCTGTGACAGGGCTCCCAGACACCCTGCCGCCCTGGCCACCTGAACTGCCTTTCCCCTTGCCTCCTGGACTGCCTTTCCCCGGGCTGCCTGGACTGCCTGTCCCTGTGCCATTCCCTGTCGCTGTCCCTGTGCCTGGCCCTCCGGACCCAGGTCCCCTATCTGGCCCTCCGGACCCAGGTCCCCTCTCTGTCCCTCCGGACCCAGGTCCCCTCTCTGTCCCTCCTGACCCCGGGGCGCCCACTGTCCCTCCTGACCCTGGGCCCTCTGACCTGCCTCCCCCTTCATTTGGTTTGGCCACCCCGGCGTAGGTGGCCATTTTGGGGGGATTCTGTCACATCCAGCTCAGGGAGGGCTGCGATGTAGTGACCTTTTATGGACCCCTTGTTATAGTTTGGTTGTTCTTGTGTTTGTGTTGTGTTTTGCCTCCCCCTTGTGGGTGTTTTCAGTTGTGTGTTTTCCTGCAACAGGCATGTTGGGCATAAGGTACAGAGAGGGCAGGGGTGAGTCCTAGCCTTCTCTATGGGGGTTTCAAGTTCAGCACACAGGTGCCTTGTATCAGTTCATTACCTTAGTATTTAAGCCAGGTGCTGTGTCCACCTCGGTGTCGGTTATTGCTTCTGTTAAACGTGTTCCAGTATTATATTCCTGTGATTTGCATCCTCCAGCCAGTGTACCTTGTGTCGTACGGATTAAATCATCATTGCCTGCACTTGTTTCCCGATTCATTTCCTACACGCGACATACAGTTAGCATGAATTACTTGACAGTATCTTAACTCACTACACCATGTCATTATACCACATTATTAATCAATGTATGCACCGTAATTTTTTTGCAGCGTGATTGACATGAGTCCATGTCTTCAGTGGAATTTGGTGCTGGATCCACAAGATATACTGTGCTGTTGGCTGGACTGATGTACTATACCAAAATAACCAAAATATTACTCTGTAGTTATGAAGATAATTCTGACGATATCAATACATTTGTAATGCAAATTGTAATGCAGCTTCCAGTGGACATTGTTAATGTTGACAAAATAAATGATGGCCTGGTAATTTTCAAAGTTGACCTGCAACAGAATAATTTAAGACAAATAATTATATAAAATAGGATTGCATACCAAATCCCTAATTAAATGTAAATCCACTAATATTAAATGTCTATTTTAAAAGAAAACTTTCTTCAACAAAGTGTTTAAATCTCCAAATTTAACAAGCAACAACCCTCCCCCACACACACACATATACACACACACACACACGCATGCACATAGAGTCCTCCGTACATAATATAGGCTCAATTCATAAAACTTTAACATGTTTATTTATGTATGTTCAAAACCCCAAAGCATGACAAACAGGGACCTTTTCTGTATTGTAGGACTTCTAACAGTAACACATTTAGGCAGTTATCACTATCCCTTCTCTACCAAAAAAATACATTACCTTTAACAAACTCTGCCGGCGGAACCTGTGTTCTTTCTCCACACAGAATGACCCCTGCCATGTAGTGGTTGAAAATATATACAGTGTTCTTTATCCTGAGTTGCTTTGCAGTAATGTGAAATAGACTCTCAATTACCTTAATTGAATAATTGAGATAAACATTGAGATACACAAAGTTGTCAATTAATATTTAATGGATTAAAATGTGGTCTTATAATACATTGTAATATATGTTTCATAACAGTTGTTCATAATACATGAATTTATAGTGTTCTTAAGCATTATTACAGAAATATAATCTTTCTGTCAATTTAAAACTATTACAAACAGCAAACAATGTATGGTTAAATTTGTTTAACACTGCCAATTGTTCCTCGGATGTCATCTTACTTTATGCTTTAATTGTGTAGTATTTATAGTGCTAAAATTTCACTTTCCTGTCAAAACAGTTTAATGATGGCAGGACACAGTGACTGTTAAATTCATGAACTCAAAACTTTAGAAGTAAGAAGTTACCTTAATTTTTTTTAGTTCTGCTAACTTTCGGGTTTACGGTGTATATTTTAAAAAATGTGAGGGGTGTACTCACTTCTGTGAGATACTGTAGATGATGTAACAATAACAGTTTTTGACTGTATTTGAAGCACAACATACCTCGCCTACTAGCCAGCAGTGAGGTCTAAGTGAACAAAGTTCACTGTGGTGGATCACCAAGGAGTTTCCACTGCTCTGGCTGACAGCAACTACAACTTCTGTTTTTTCTTTCCCACATGGTTTGTAGCTTTAAAGAGAACACAAAATAATGTTGAAGATGAGCATGTCATGTTCACATTTATGCATTTCTTTATGCATTATCAGTCACTAACCTCTAACTGTAATGTCTGTACTGAGAGAATACTCAAAACAATGTCAAATAGCACAATGATTTAATGACCTGTTTGACATTCCATAGGAACAGGTAAAGAGTATATCCACACAAGCAGGCATAGGTCAAAACGGAATAGCTGGATGGCTAAAGTACATCTAGGGATATCAAATGGTAGAGTAATCCAAAAACAGGCATAGGTC
>JACXGM010030988.1:0-13107 GCA_016801145.1 Umbra pygmaea
TCTGCTCACTGGTGCTCTGTAGTGCTGGACACAGGGTCTGCTTATTGGTGCTCTGTAATACTGGACACAGGCTTTGCTCACTATTGCTGGTACTCTGTAATGCTCTGGGTGAGGATGTCCTAGGGAGGCTCTGCTAACTAGCTGGGATAGTGTTGTTTTGGAGGCTGATCCCAGGGCTCAGACATAGATGAGGGTGTCTCACTTGGCTGGCTATACAGTCGTATGCAAAGGTTTAGGCACCCCTGACAATTTCCATGATTTTAATTCATAAATAATTGGGTGTTTGGATCAGCAATTTCATTTTGATTTAGCAAATAACTGAAATACTAAAATATTACTGTGTCCTTCAGTTATTTGATAGATCAAAATGAAATTGCTGCTCCAAACATCCAATTATTCATAAATTAAAATAATGTAAATTGTCAGGGGTGCCTAAACTTTTGCATACGACTGTAGCTTTCCTCATCAACAGTAACCTAAAGAAGAGAATAAAGTATTTAATAACAAGTGCACTGGTTGCTGTTACATAAACTGGATCTTAAAGACTGTGGGAGAAATGCATTGTTAACCATGTCCATCTTTGGTGTCTGTATGAATTCTTCAACAATGGAGACGGTGGATGCATTTGACGTACCTGGGAGTCAATATTGGAGAGTGAGGCTCTTCATCTAATATATATATATAACCTATATTTATCCAGGGAAGACCAACTGAGAACAAAGTCTATTTTACAATTGTGCCCTGTGATACAACAAAATAAAATAGCATAAAAACAGAAGCAATTCATTAAAACAGACTAAAAATATTTTAATATTTTTTTGAGTTTACATGAAAAAAAAGATTAAAAACACATTTTAAAAGAAGCAATTACAGTAAACAATAAAAAGGTAATGTAACAAAAATTGAAATGTGCTTACAGGAACTAAACCCTCTAGCTTAGTTTGCTATGAATATCATTTCATGAATGTGCAGCATGGTATTCAAATGCAGCTTTACCTAACTCAGAGTGGACCCGTGGTATTTCTAGTAGTAAAATGTCCTTAGCCCAAGTCTACGAAAGCATCCTGGTACCAAGGTGAAAAATAAAAAAATATAAATAATCTCCAACGTAGGACATTTTATCTCCAATGTAGGACATTTTATCTCCTGCAAAGGAGTTTTTTTATCTTCAATGTAGGACATTTTACTTTGGTTAAGTTAGACAGTAATTGGCAGTTTGCGGCTCAATAAATCATAGGCAAAATGTTTTCATTACACAATAGGCAGCTCTATCTAACTGCCTATTAGTAGTAGGGGAGACAACAAGCTACAACCCAGTTTTCATCCGGAAGACCCGTCTGCATATGTGGATAAATAAAATGCATCCCTATGAGTGTTCTGCTTTCAGCCGAGCATCTAGGGCCCGTCTACAAAGTGCAAAACCAAAAGTGGATAAAAAGATACATTTCAACAGCTTCACTGTTATTGAATGTATTGCATCCAAATTCCCTCCAAACATCTAGGGTCTCCCTATCAACATACTACATTTGTTAATTATGGAAAAGCTTGCTCAGCCTATCCATCCATCCATCTTCACCCGCTTATCCGGGGTCGGGTCGTGGGGGCAGCAGTTCCAGCAGGGGACCCCAAACTTCCTTTTCCCGAGCCATATCAACCAGCTCCGACTGGGGGATCCCGAGGCGTTCCCAGGCCACATTGGAACTATGATCCCGCCACCTAGTCCTGGGTCTTCCCCAAGGCCTCCTCCCAGCTGGACGTGCCTGGAACACCTCCCTAGGGAGGCGCCCAGGGGGCATCCTTACCAGATGCCCGAACCCCCTCAACTGGCTCCTTTCGATGCAAAGGAGCAGCGGCTCTACTCTGAGATCCTCACGGATGACTGAGCTTCTCACCCTATCTCTAAGGGAGACGCCTTGGAACTCATTCTTTCGGTCATGACCCAACCTTCATAGGTGAGGGTAGAAATGAAAACTGACTGGTAGATTGAGAGCTTTGCCTTCTGGCTCAGCTCTCTTTTCGTCACAACGGTGCGATAAATTAAGTGTAATACCGCCCCCGCTGCTCCAATTCTCTGACCAATCTCCCCCTCTTGTCCCCCCACTCCTTCACTTGGGGTAAGTACTCTTTCCCTACCTAGAGTAGGCACTCCACCGGTTTCCTGCTGAGAACAATGGCCTCTGATTTAGAGGTGCTGATCCTCATCCCAGCCGCTTCACTTGGCTGCTAACCGATCCAGTAAGTGCTGAAGGTCACCGGCTGATGATGCCATCAGGACCACATCATCTTCAAAAAGCAGCAATTAGATCCCCAGCCCACCGAACTGCAACCCACCCCCACCCCGACCAAGCCTCGATATCCTGTTCATGAATACTACAAACAGGATTGGTGACAAAGCGCAGCCCTGGTGGAGGCCAACCCTCACCTGAAACAAGTCTGACTTACTGCCGAGAACCCTTACACAGCTCTTGCTTTGGTCATAGAGAGATTAGATGGCCCTAAGAAGGGACCCCCTCACCCCATACTCCCGCAGCACCTCCCACAGTATCTCCTAGGGGACATGGTCATACACCTTCTCCAGATCCACAAAACACATGTAGACCGGATAGGCATACTCCCAGGCCCCCTCCAGGATCCAAGATCTGATCCATTGTTCCACAACCAGGACGGAATCCACATTGTTCCTCTCCAACCTGAGGTTCGACTATCGGCCGAACCCTCCTTTCCAGCACCTTAGAGTAGACTTTACCAAGAAGTCTGAGAATTGTGATACCCCTGTAATTGGCACACACCCTCTGGTCCCCCTTTTTGAACAGGGGAACCACCACCCCGGTCTGCCACTCCTTTGGCACTGTCCCAAACTTCCACGCAATGTTGAAGAGGCGTGTCATCCAAGACAGCCCCTCCACACCCAGAGATTTCAGCATTTGCCACTGTGGAGATGTTTGACTACCTTAGTGACTTCCACCAGGGAAATCGACGACAATCCCCTCATCATCGTCTAGCTCTGCCTCTAATATAGAGGGCGCATTTGTTGGATTCAGGAGTACCTCAAAGTGCTCCTTCCACTACCCTATTACCTCCTCAGTTGAGATTAACAGAGTCCTGTCCTTACTGTTTACAGCTTGGATGGTTCCGCGTATTTATTGCTCTGCCTATTTATAATATTTTTATTGAATGAGTGATTTTGGAAGCACTAGGCTCAATAACAGTGAAGCTATTTAATTTATTTACCAATAAAAATATATTATAAATAGGCTGAGACAGATTTTTTTGACTTATTCCGGTTACACTTTATTTGGAGAGTCCGAATTTCCATCTGTAGGTGCTCTAGAGATAGTTTGTTGATGATATGACTATCAACAAACTATCAACAAACTATCTGTTGATAAGCAACTAATTGTGTAGTTTAAGGGTAGGGGTAAGTTTAGAATATGTTTAAGGTTATTTGTTAAGGTTAGGCTTAACATTAGGGTAAGGGTTAAGGTTAGGATTAGGGTTAGGGTAAGTAGATAGTTTGTTCAAATGTTGTTGATAGTCTGCAGATAATCTGTAGAGCATCTACAGATACACTTTTTGGACTTTCAAAATAAAGTGTTACCCTTATTCCTATAAAAAAGCAAATTCTCACTTTCAGCTTTCGCACAAGCTCAGTAATATGTCTATTAAAAGAGAGATTATCCAACAAAATTTCCAGGTATTTATATGAGGGGACACATTCTAAAACAAAGCCATCTAGTGTAGTAATGTAAAGATTTTTCAATAGTCGATTCTAAAAAATATACTTAATTTTACTAGCATTTAACAAAAACATTAGGTCTACAAGTGCATTTTGTAACAAATTTATATCAGATTGCAGAAGTGCAAATGCTTGAGCAAACGAGGGTGCTACCGTATGGGGTGCCAGAAATTCCAGTCTCTGAAAAATCTAGATCTTTCTTGCTGTGCCCACTCCACCAGCACTACCTGAAGGTGCTGCCACACTTTTCTTTCACTTCTAGACGTTCGCATCTCCTTCTCCTGGTTCCCTTTATCTCACTTCTGTTGACTTTTTCCCCCCATGTTCTGAGTGGCTCAGAGTTAGTGACTAGCTTCTGGATTTTCATAGCGATTAAACATGTTGAATCGGTAGAAATCTCTAGATGCTAGTCGCTACCAGTGGGTGGTGGAGATTAACCCAGCAGGCAGCAAGATAGTGATCAAAGGTAAACTGGTTACAACACCTGAAATTGCCAACAATCGCTGTAGTGAGCAGCGGCCTTTAGTGCCTTTACAATAACAGATAACAGACTGACCTTAACAGATAACAGACCTACAATAACAGATAACAGACCTTAGGTAACCCTGCAAATAACCATGCCCCAGTGTCTTAGATGCATAACACTTTCATTTACCTGTAGTCGTACCATTCTAAACGGTTTCAAACTCTATTTAAGATCCTTGAATAGAATTCCTTCCTCAGCAGAACTCCAACCCTGACATTAACATGGAAGACATTAAAAGACAACTCCGGTGCAAAATGAACCTAGGGGTTAATAACACACAGGTATCGAGTCGACCGTTCTCTGGGATATGTTTTTATGCTAACAATGTGTTATTAATCCCTAGGTTTATTGAGGTTCATTTTGCTCAGAACATATTTCTACACCAATTAAGCGTCTTTTATTTACTATATTCATAGATAAAATGATGTTTGCAAAATCCCTGCTTCAATTTTTTTATACAATCAGTGTATTAAATTTGATTTATATTGGGTAAGTATAGTTTTTCAACCAAAAACATTCCTGTTTCTATTGTGTGTTGACTCTTCTCTTCCCTCTCTCTCTCCTTTTCTTTCACACCCTCATTCACTCACTCTCTCAGGATCATATTGGAATTATTCACCGGATCTTTCCCAATCTCCTATCCTCTTTAATTTTCACTTGTGATTTTACGTTCACCCTCTGTCTTTGCTTCGGGCTGGGTGCACTCTTTCCCAGAGTTGTGCAGTGCCAAGGTTTGTGTGTAACATCTCATTCTCCCAGCTCTATTTGACTGCTCTATTACTATTACAAGATTTCAGTGTACGAGTCCAAATCAGTACTTTCCAGGCTGTTCTTTTTACATGAAAGTGGCTCAGAGTGGAACCAGATTTTTTAACATAAAAGATGAATGATCCTAAATGTCACATGGAATCATTGCAGGACCAAGACGAGAGTGGCCCATACTGTTCCTTTATATCCTACACCCTAACCCTTGTTAAACATTTGGGCTTTGTAAACATTTCAAATGTTGCACTACACAATTAAACGAGCCTTGGACAACATGAGTAGCTCAGCATGGCAGTGTGTGTGTGTGTGTGTGTGTGTTGAGTATGTACACTTGCTTGTCTGCTTGTGTATGTGTGTGTGAATTTGTGTGCTTACGATGGGTCCAGAACCTTGCCAAGGAAAGAGACAAACCTGGCAAGCTTGCCAATCAGGATGCTTCGTATGGTTTTCATTCTAAAAGCATGTTAGATGAGGTGAGAGCTACTCTGTGCTCCTAGCATACTAATAGAGGAGACCAGAAGGGATTCTATATTCAGGTAGCCTAGAGTTTACAGCATCACACTGTAACCAAAAGGCTGCTAGATCAAACCCCAGTGTCGGCAACATTGTGCAGTATGGAAGCTATTTTTTTTTTGATATATTTATTTATCACATGTACAGCAATGATGACAAAAAAAGGTACATAGCAAAATTTTCTTCCCCATACCCTCCCCCTTCCCTCCTCTATATCCACTCCACCCAATTCCCCTACCCCCAAACCCCACACAAAACCTCCAGACAAAAACACATCACACGGACATACATGTATATCTAATTTACAATAGTAAGATTAATACTAACTTGGTTTAAGGAAAATCTGTGGGAAGCCTCTGCAAACTGTTAAAATATGAAATAAATGACTTACATTTGTCAGAGAATTAGTGAGATCCCTTCAAGGAGTACTTAATTTTCTCCAAATGCAAAAAAAAATAGGACATCAGTAAGCCACTGGGAAGCTAAGGGGGGCTGACAGGATTTCCACAATAGTAAAATCCTGCGTCTAGCTAGTAATGTTGTGAAAGCAATATTTTCAGAGTCTTTATTATTTAATTTAATTGTGTTACCTGGGATTCCAAAGAGAGCAATTAATGGGCATGTAGTCAGGTGAATTTTGAGGGCTTCAGACAAAGTATGGAATACTGAATTCCAGAACCTCTTCAGATTTGGACAAGTAAAAAACATATGGTGTAGGTCACAGGGAGAGGAGTGACACCTGTCACACACATCCATTACTGCTGGGTACATTTTGGATATTCTGGACTTTGAGTAATGTACTCTGTGTAAAACCTTAAATTGAATGAGACCCAGACGGGCACACAAAGAGGTAGAACTTGTTCTTTTAATTGCCTCTTCCCAAAACTCCTTAGACAATACCAACCCCATCTCCTGCTCCCAAGCCGATTTAGTTCTATCCATGGACTGGTCGTCGCATGACATGATCCAGCAATAGACCCGGGAAATCAAAGATTTCTGTAGGGGTGAGATAGTCAGCAATACATCCCAGGGCTGGTTTGGGCGTATGCAAGGAAAGCCTATGAATTGATTGGAAACAAAATGCCTCAACTGTAAATAGCGGAAAAAGTGAGATAAAGGCAAGTTGTATTTAACAGACGTATTGGGAAAACTAGAAAAGACTCAATTTTCATATAAATCAAAGAATGTTTTAATACCTTTCCCTTCCCAAAAACCGAAGGGTTTGTCATCAACCGATGGGGGAAATGTATGGTTTTTATCAATGGGGCCCATGATAGATGCAGAAGAAAATTTAAAGTGGCTACGGAACTGGTACCAGGTTTTGAGTGTAGTTAATACTACAGGATTACCAGTGTAATGGAAGGAGATAATGGGAGACCAGAGCAGACTAAAGCAGAAACAGATGAAGAGAGGCACAACCTACCTTCTAAATGGCCCCATTGAGTGTTTGGGGCATGTAACCAGAGTAAAATTTTCTGAAGGTTGGCCGCCCAGTAATAGTATCGAAAATTGGGAAATGCAAGCCCTCCATTGAATTTATATCTCTGGAGTTGAGATCTACTGACCCTGGGCATCTTTTCACCCCAGATGAAGGAAGAAATTGCTTGATTGATTGCCTTAAAAAAGGACTTTGGCAGTAACAAGGGTATAGAATTAAAAAGGTACATAAATTTAGGCAGACTGTTCATTTTCACCGCGTTGATCTTCCCTATCAAGAGGTAGTTTACCCCACCTCTGAAAATCTGCCTTCATCTGAGTGAAGATGGGGGAGAAATTGGCTGAAAATAAATCTGCCAGTGAGCGATTCAATTCCCCCCCTGGAGACACCCTGAAAAGTGGGTGAGGCCTGTAATGCCACCGAAAGGGGCTCAATGGCAATGGCAAAGAGGAATGGGGACAGCAGACAGCCCGCATTCCAGAGCAAAGTATTCATAATAAATATTATTAGTGCAGACACTGGCCTGAGGGAAAGCCTAATCCATG
Organism: Umbra pygmaea; assembly: GCA_016801145.1. Taxonomy (NCBI): domain Eukaryota; kingdom Metazoa; phylum Chordata; class Actinopteri; order Esociformes; family Umbridae; genus Umbra; species Umbra pygmaea. Next base: position 7,524 of record JACXGM010030988.1, read on the forward strand.
CACAGAGATTGTCACCAAAACCAAACTTCCTTAGCGCCGAAAATAAATATTCCCACTCAATTCTATCAAATGCCTTCTCTGCATTGAGTGAAACCACAAACTTCGGGGAACTGGAGAACTGTTTGGAGTAAATAATATTATGGAAGCTTTTGAGTAATTTTAGTTTTTCAGTCTGCAAAAACAGATTAAGATGAAGTTGGAAGATTACATACACATAGGTAGTATGACTTAAGTCATAAAAACTCATTTGTCAACCACTCCACAGATGTCATGTTAGCAATTAGGACATCTACTTTTATTTGTTCATTATACAAGTAATCTTTCCAAAAATGGATTACAGACAGATTATTCCACCTATATTCACTATATCACAATTCCAGTGGGTCAAATTTCTACATACACTAAGTTGAGTGTGCCGTGAAACAGCTTGGAAAATTCCAGAAAATTGTCATGGCTTTAGAAGATTCTGATAGGCTCATTGGCATAATTTTATTGAATTGAAGGTGTACATGTGGTTGTATTTCAAAGCCAACCTTCAAACTCAGTGCATCTTTGATAAACATCATGGGAAAATGGGTTTTCTAAATGGATAATGACTCCAAGCATACTTCCAAAGTTGTGCCAAAATGGCTTAAGGACTTTAAAGTCAAGTTATTGGATCAGCCATCACAAAGCCCTGACTTCATTCCTATACGAAATTTCTGAGCAGAACTGAAAAAGCATGTGCGAGCAAGGAGGCCTACATTTCAAATAAAGTGGTGATCCTAACTGACCTATGACAGGGAATTTTTACTAGGCTTGAATGTCAGGAATTGTGAACAGTTGAGTTTCAATGCCTTTTGCTAAGGTATCCTTCTCACTTCAATTGTACAATACAGGTGTGGAGGGTACGGATGCAACAAGGTGGAATGGATACCTTTACTCTGGAGGGTCAGAATTTAGCTCAGGTTCAGTTTACTACAGATAGTATCATTGAAAGATAATAGGTGGCTGTGGATGGTTGTGTGGGTCTCACAATGTCCCTGGTATATGTGGGTTTAGTTAAGTTATTTGTGGTTTGTCCCCCGTGTGTTTTGTTTTGATTCTGTTTCCCACCTTCACGTTCACATGACCAGGTCACATGTTTTAGTTGTCCTATCAGTTTAATGGACTAGTCCCCAGCTGGATGCCCTTCCCTCGTTTGTTAGGTATTTTGTTCAGTCTGTTTGTTTGCCTTTTGTGGTTCATTGTTAAGGTATGTGTTGTATGCTTGTTTCTGTTTATAACGCGCGCACGCACGGTATTGTCTTATGTTTTGGTTTTAGTGCTATTTCTCATTTGTTTATGTTCATTCTGTCTTCTGTTAAGCATTATATCTGTTCAATAAAAACAACCAACTATTGTGAAGACGCACCTGCCTCCGAATTCTCTACATAGCGTAACAGTGGGTATTTTGGGGCCCTGAGTTTTCCCACTGCGGTAACGTGAGCCCCCGAATGAGAAACTTCGGTCAAGCCAGCCGCCGTTTGATTTATGTTGCGCTTGTAGCAGTGTTATTATGGTAAGAACGGAACTTCATCGAGTCGAAGGTCCTGAAAGATACATAGACGTTTTTTGTGATGTTCTTAGTCAGCGCCGGCGCCAGGCATTTTTCACTGGAGATGGTAAACGGGAGCTAGCTCAATGCATCGACGTTCTGACATGAATTGCGTTCATGCGCGATCATGCAACCTGCATGCAACCTGCACATCTTTCTTAAAACTTAATGCTACACGTGTTGGTTTGAAAGGAAAAAAACAAACATTTCATGATCTCAAAGTTCTATGTCTAATCCCCAATGGGACATAGACAAATCACCATATTCAAAACGATTCCTGGAAAGGTGACACCCCAGTTGTCTTTTCACAGGCTTCCCAGTGTCATCTAGTATTACTGATATGAATATGATAATATTCTACTGTGGTAAATTTTAGAAATTACACTCTAAAAACCACTCCGAAATCAAAAATACCTCAAACCATTAAAACATATTTCTGAACTTTGACCTCTCACCAAAACAATTCCATGAAAGGTGACACTCCAGTTTTCATACCCCAAGCTTCCCAGTATCATCTAGTATTACTGATATGAATATGATAATATTCTACTGTGGTAAATTTGAGAAATTACACTCTAAAAACCACTCCGAAAGCAAAAATAGCACAAACCATTAACATATTTCTGAACTTTGACCTTCTAAACTTTGATTCCACAAGCTTCCCAGTGTCATGTAGTATTACTGCCCTGAATATTATAATATTTTACTGTGAGAATTCCGAGATATTGCACTCTAAAAACCACTCCAAAAGCAAAATTGGCACAAAACGTTAACATATTTCTGAACTTTGACCTCACACCAAAACAATTCCTTGAGAGGTGACACTCCAGTTTTAACTCCACAAGCTTTCCAGTGTCATGTAGTATTACTGACATGAATATTATAATCTTTCACTGTGAGAATGTTGAGATATTGCACTCTAAAAACCACTCCGAAAGCAAAAATAGCACAAACCATTAACATATTTCTGAACTTTGACCTCTCACCAAAACAATTCCTTGAAAGGTGACAGCCCAGTTGTCATTTCACAGGCTTCCCAGTGTCATCTAGTATTACTGATATGAATATGATAATATTCTACTGTGGCAAATTTGAGAAATGACACTCTAGAGACCACTCCCAACAGCGAAAATTGCACAAACCATTAACATTTTCCCGACATTTGACCTCTCACCAAAACAATTCCTTAAAAGGTGACACCCCAACTTTCATTCCCCCAGCTTCCTAGTGTCATGTATTATTACTGATATTAATATGGTAATATTCTACTGTGGCAAACTGGAGAAATTACACTCTTAATACCACTCCAACAGCAAAAATTGCATATACCGTTAACATTTTCCAGAACTTTGACCTCTCACAAAAACAGTTCCTTGAAAGGTGACACCCCAGTTTCTATTCTGCCCGCTTTTTAGTGTCATGTAGTATTACTGATATTAATATGGTAATATTCTACTATGGCAAAGTGGAGAAATTACACTCTTACAACCACTCCAACAGTGAAAATTTCATAAACCGTTAACAAATTTCTGAACTTTGACCTCTCACCAAAACAATTTCTTGAAAGGTGACACTCCAGTTCTCATTTCCCCAGCTTCCTAGTGTCCTGTAATATTACTGCCATAAATATGGTAATATTTTACTGTATTTACACTCTAAATACCACTACTAAAATGAAAATTGCACAAACAGGTAACATGTTTCTGAACTTTGACCTCTCACCAGAGCCCAAAATCACATGAAATATGTTCTGAGGGAACTATTTTGTAAAACTGAAATATGTGAAATATGAATGTATGAGAGGGTCAATTACATTCGTAGGGAACTGAATTTAACAATTGAATAACGTTGAATATGAATATATGAAGATCATGACACAGCATGTAAATAGCATAGTTTTTGCTAGGGTGGAGGTCAGTGATGGTTGCTGGGCGTATAAATCCGCGACTTGCATGCCAGTGTTCGCGAGTTCAAATCTAGACCGGCACTTTGTGTGTGTGTTTTGTTCTACATTGCTTGCGTCATGCAGACAGACGATTGTCGTTGTTTTGTAACGTTAACCCTAACCTTAATCCTAACCTTAACCTCAGTAACGTCATATCTAACCTTAACCGTTAGTAACCTCATGCCTAAACTTAACCGTTAGTAACCTCATGCCTAACCTTAACCATTAGTTTCCTCACACCTAACCTTAACTGCAAATGTTGCAATATAATTTTGAATGATATGGAATGTATGGAATGTGTGGAATGTTCTCGTATAAATCTGCTTAACGAAATCTGGAGGGGCAACGTAATAGAAGTACGAATATGGCCTAATAACGAAACGTGCAGTTCAAACGTAAAAAAACGAAATATGTTGGCATGTAACATAATTCACACTTTCAAAATACTTTCCTGAGAATGTTACTTGGGAGAGATTCTGAGATGTACGGTTGCTCACCAAAACAATTCCTTGAAAGGTGACATTCCAGTGGTCTGGTTAATGGGGGTTCGTAGAGGTGGTCTGGTTATTGGGGGTCGATCGTAGAGGTGGTCTGGTTAAAGGGGAGGTAAACGATAGAGGTGGTCTGGTAAAAGGGGAGGTGATCGATAGAGGTGGCCTGGTTAATGGGGGTTCGTAGAGGTGGTCTGGTTAAAGGGGAAAAGCAATGACTGTATGCTTATTATGACACCTAAACAGACATAGAAGACATGTTCAGTCCAGGTATGAGATCTTTTAAAACAACAACAAGATGTATACATGCAGTTGCTAATGCAGCAAGAAATCTATTTCAAGTGCTTCGTCCAAATCTTGGTTGATTCTACCAATAAAAGAATGGATGATATGATTAAAGAGGTCCATGACCTAAAGATTAGTTTGCATTTCTCCCAAAAATAAGTGGAAGACCTACAGTACAAGAGACTTGCAGGAAGATGAATACAAAAAACAAAGATGCAACACAGAAATTAGTACAGTGTGTGAATCAGTCTTAAAAATGATTGGGAAAGCAGACTACCTTGAGGGTCGAACAGAAGCAAAAAGATCTCATACCTGACATGAAAGCTGAAAGAGGTAATAGGGAACATTGCATACATCTGCTATGACAGACTTACAGTATTGTCCACCCTCCCTCCCAAAAGGCTGAGAGAGTGGAACGAGACAAGCCCGTGGGTTTTTACTTTTACCTGGCCACTTTGCAATGCACGTACGTACGCACACATACACACACAAGCATACATCGTATACTATACGTGACTGAATGATGAATAGCTTTGCTTTTTGTTTTATGTGTTCTTCTCTATATCATGTCTATCATGTCTATATCTGATAAACTTCAGAAAGGCTAAAAATAGCCCATCTTAATATAAGTAGCCTTAGAAAAAGGGTTCTAGACACTGACAACTTTCTAAAATCAAACAACATTCATATCCTGGCCATCTCAGAGGCCCACTTGGATGACTCATTTGATGATGCTGTAGTGGCAAACAGGGATATAATATCTATAGAAGAGATACGGATACCTATTGGGGAGGAGTCGCAATACAGTCATATGCAAATGTTTAGGCACTCCTCACAGCTTCCATGATTTTCATTTATAAATAATTGGGTGTTTGGATCAGCAATTTCATTTTGTGATCCATCATATTAAGTATATAAGACCAAATAACGAAAGACAATAACTGTAATTTTGAACTGTGTTAAGTGAGTATAATGTCACTGTGATACTCTGTTCATTGTGTGGAAGGCTGTCCAGGAGATACACGTAAGTTTGGAAGTTAATGCGTAAGCTCTTTACTTGTATGTTTGGCTATCATAGGGATCGTAGGGATCGTAAGGCCCTTCAGAGGGTGGTGAAATCAGCGGAGCGCATCATTGGCTGCTGCCTCCCCTCCGTGCAAGGCATCTACCATAAGCGATGCCTCAGGAAAACAAAGAACATCCTCAAAGACCACAGCCACCCAGGCCGTGAACTTTTCTCACTACTGCCGTCTGGTAGACGTTACCGGAGCATCAAGGCACGGACCA
>JACXGM010030989.1:0-13106 GCA_016801145.1 Umbra pygmaea
TACTAACCAATCTACTGTCAGACCATTGCACATGTTAATCCCACCCTACCATCTTCTGTCATTATGCACTTTGCACAATCTAACCAGCATAGCTGTCTCTGTATATTTTGCACACTCCACCTCCCACAGTCCCGGTCATTATGCCACTTACCATAGTGTTATTTACGCACAGCCACTTTGTACCTCTTCAATTGTACCCATCTACCTCAGCCCCTACTCTTCTTTTTTTATTTTTTTATTATTATAACTGTCTGTATTGTACAGCGCCAAGCGACTGTATTCACCAACCATCTTCCTCCTTGTATCGACATCTGTTGCACTACTTGTACAAATGCCTTATTGTTCGACCTGCACACTGTATTATTTATCTTACATTCACTGTTTTTTTTCTCTGTTTTTACTATTTATTGTGCACTCCTTGTCTTGTAACTTTGTGTGTAAATTCTTGTTGTCTGTACCTCAACGCTTTTATCTTGGCCAGGTCGCCGTCTCAAATGAGAAAATGTTCTCAACGTGCCCACCTGGTTAAATAAAGGTTAAATAAAAAATAATAATAAACAATGCAGTAAAGTGCAATGACACTTATCGGGATCCCCCTCAAGGGGCCCCTCTCGTGATCTCTGCTGCCGGCAAAATACAAAAACTTCTCGGTCGGCAGTCATCATTTACCTACAGCACAACTTATAATTAGTAAACATTTAATTATACACAAGTATTTGCACTTTAAACATTTTTTTATGCACAGTTTAAGCAACAGCAGTTTATGCACTGTAAACCTTTTTTTATTTAAATAAAGTGTGGGTGAACTTAAAGCTGCATTGTCTAAGAGTTGCTCCCATCTAGTGGTGAAATTTTATATGACAAGCAACTGAAGCCCCTCGCGTTATTATACCAGCAACGTGAACCTGGATATTAGTTTTTTCTTTCAAAACAATAGCGCTCGTTTTGATTCATTGCAATTATCATTGTTAATTCACTACACAGCCCGTGAATTGTAACCAAATGCAATTGTATTGTGTGTAAAGAAACAATAAGAGCATGTGATAGCAAAAATAACAATTTAACATGTTTTATTAATAAAAGTAACAAATATGTTTTACACACAATTTGATTGAATAAATTGTCAGTGTCTCATGTAAAAAACACGATTACATTTGAAAAACATTCACTAGAGTCTGTTTTATTCCAACAGAACTAATTTTATCAAAACGTGAACATGGACACTACCTAAGCAACGAATAAACAATGATTATTGCAATGAACCACAAGTGCTATTACTTTGAAACCGAAAATCCGAGTTTGTGTTGCCAGGCGAATGTTCTTGCCTACTGTATAGCTTGGGCCAGTGCTTCCGTTACATGTCCTCGAGAATAGGCATAATCGTACATCTTCAACAGACTTTGAAATTTGCCGGCAGTTGTGAGTAATTTCCCCCTGGCATTCGTCACGGTGCCACTAGTGTAAAAGCGCGAAAGGCCAAGCTCGAATTTCCAGGTATGTCCCTCTTTGGCTAATGTATTTTCAAAGATGGAGGCGTAACATGGCTGCCGCAATTCAAGCGGCACCATTGTATGTATTGTGAATGGAAGATTCTATGCTAACGAATATACTTTGTTTATTTGGTGGAAGTAGTTACACATGAATTAGCACATATTTTTGAAAGAACAAAGGGGTTTTTGCTAAGAATCAACTCAAAGAAATACACAATGTAGCTTTAAACTTTATGGCTGTGCTGTGGTTCCTGTAGGTTTTGCATGCAGGGTGAAGGGTTGGGGGGCCTCCATTTCCATTTTGCTTGGGGCCCCCAAATTCCTTCAAATGGCCCTGCCCCCAGCTCACCCTATTCCACCTGTGAGAAGGCTTTGGCCCATCCCACAGCGCCAACCTTTAGGTGAACCAAAAACAACTGAAAACAGCTCTCAGTGATATGCGTCGGGTCCCCGCTATGATAACAGTATCAAATGTTTACAGAACAAGCGGGAACCCAACGTGCCTGTATCTTTTTCTATTCCTGTTCTTTTACATAATAGAAAGTCTAGGGCTCTCTCAAGCCGGATAGCAAACCCATCTAATCTACTGCCTATTACATGTTAAACTAAGATTGCTGTGGGGGAAAGCAATAATACCACTGTTAAATTAGCACTTTTAAACATCCGTTTAATGAAACAGCCCCTCCTAACCACGAAATACTCTACAGCCTTTGTTGAGGACTTTACAGAATTGCTATCAACAATTTTCAAAGAGTTTGATTGTCTTGCTATTGCTGGAGATTTTAACATTCACATAGATAATGCAGAAAGCAATATGGCGAAACATATCATAGCTGTTTAAATACATTTGATGTGACTCAACATGTACATGAACCCACACACAACCGTGGACACACTCTAGACTTACTTATCAGTAAGGGCCTAAACATTTAATTGATTATTATTAAGGATGTAGCACTATCTGATCATTTCTGTATTTTCTTTGATATATTGATCTCTCCTAAAATTGAAGCTAGATCTGTGTCTGTCAAAAAGAGATGCCTGAATGAAAACACTAGGGAGCTATTTATGAAGTCTTTATCTTTAACACCAAGCATATGTGCGGACTCTGTTGATTTTCTTCTTGATTCCTTTAACTCAAAAGTTAAGAGTGCAATTGATGATTTTGCTCCTGTGAAAGTCAGGAAAAAAAATGGCAGACAAAAAGCACCTTGGAGAAACTCAACAGCAGTACAGAATATGAAGAGAAAATGCAGAAAATCTGAGCGCATGTGGCGGAAGACAAAACTTGAAGTCCATTATGACATCTATAAAAACACCCTTCATGCCTTAAATGTAGAACTAGGCAAAGCTAGACAGACCTTTTTCTCAAATATTATAAACAGCAACTTTAACAACACATGCACTCTATTTGCTACTGTAGAGAGACTAACAAAACCTCCAAGTCACATTCCCAGTGAAATGCTCTCAGACAGTAAATGCAGTGAGTTTGCTTCTTTCTTCTTAGAGAAAATCAATAATATCAGAAAGGTGATCAGCACATCTTTGAGTTGCGCTGAGGTCAGACAGATCAGACCACAACCTCAGAAATTAGTTACTGTTTCATTTCGAAGGAATTAATGGTAACATTCTGGAAAAAACAGTACAGCATCTTAAAACATCAACCTGCCCCTAGAGTTGTTCCGATTCCAATACCAGTATCAAAAATGCCTCCGATACTGCCGAAAATGCTGTCATCGTTATCGGCAAGTACTGGAGTCCAGAAACCGATCCGATACCACATAATTTATTAGAATTATGAATCTATTTACTGGTTTGCTCTGTTGACTCTGACACAGTTCTTCTTCGCCGTTCTTTTGCGAAGTTGCGCTGTGCTGCCATCCGCAGCTGCTGTTGTAGAGGGGCGAAAAAGAATTGATCACCTGCCGGTCTTACTGGTGGGAACATCCACTGTAAAACATTGCCAAACCGCCAACACAATGAGCTAACGTTAGCACATTGTGTTGGCGTTTGGCAATGTTTTACAGTGGATGTTCCCACCAGTAAGACCGCGACATGCAACTTATGCAAAGAAGCAATTTCAAGGGGTGGAACGAGTGTTGCTAATTTTAACACCACCAACTTAATTAAACATTTGAAGACGCATCACGCTAAAGAACACAACATATTTTCCAAAGCAAAGGGAAAAAAGAAGGACGAACTTCAGCAGCAAACTCTAGAAACAGCCTTCCAGCGACGAAATAAATTCCCCAAAGACAACCAAAAAGCAACAAAGATAACCAAAAAGCAACAAAGATAACCGAAAATGTTTTGGAGTTCATTGTCCTGGATGACCAACCCTTGTTTGTTGTCGAAAATGTGGGATTTTGCCGCTTAATGGAGCATTTGGAGCCAAGGTACTGTTTGCCAGGTCGTAAATATATATCAGAATCTGCCCTACCCAAATTATACGAGACAGTTAAGGAACACATTTCGTGTATGTTGAAAGACGTGCAAGCAATCAGCTTTACCATGGACATTTGGAGCTCCGACGTGTGCCCCATGTCTTTGCTAAGTTTAATGTCACACTGGGTGGACAGAGAGTCAACATTTACCCCTCGAAGTGCGGTGTCTAAAAGAGTGGCAACTGCATACAAGGGCTCATTTTCGATGGTCTTGAATCTTTTCTGGACAGCTTCAAGTAGGGTTGTTTTCATGGTTTTTATACCTGTGTCCCCCTCGTTCTCCCGGGCAAGCAGGCGTTTCAGCACTGTGACTGAGGGGATGATTTCAGCTGCAGAAGAGGTGGAGGAGCTAATCTGTCTGTTCAGTTCTTCAAATGGTGCCAGAACAGTGAGTATTTTCTCCAGTAAAGCCCACTGGTTGGCCGTAAGGGCCACTGGCAGGTCATGGTCAGCTCCATATGCTGTGCGATACCACAAGTCCTGTTATAGACAGTACGCTAGGTTTTTGACAAAGTGTAGTGCAACAGTTATTGGGAGTTCAGTTACTGGGACCTCAGAAGAACAGTGAGTTATTATATTAATTATTAAATATTAATCAATAATTCCCTCATATTTTCACATTTCAGAAGTAAAGCATTGACCATCTATATTGTCAATTTGTCTGTAAACACAGTCTTGACTGCACAGCTATTACAACAGTCATTCAAAATGACAAAATGTTTAGTGATTTGTTAAGATAGAAGAAACTAACAAAAAATATTTCTGAATAATAATTAAAAAGTAAAACTCATCACTCTGTCAGCTTTCGATTTGCAACTATTTATACTACATATAAAATTATTGCCATTGTGCAATACTAATGGAACATAAAGTTAATATATTTTCTGTTTTTAATGTCTTTTCTTTTCAGAACTGAGCCAACCTTCGATGCCAGCTACAAGATATACTGTGAGAGGATCATCCGCCATAGAATAATTGTAAACCAAGAGGTGTTGACAATGACGCAGCTAAGAAAGATCTTTTTAAATCTGGTGAAAAAGCATGAAGTTCTTGATGCTTCAAACTACAGGTAATATAAATACCACAAGTGTCTTTGGCAGCTTTGGAAAGAACATTTATGCATTTTGTTTTTATCACAAAAAATGGAATTCATAATAATAATAATAATCATATTTTATAACGAGTCGAATCTGTTAACAGTGTATTTTAACTCAAATAAATCAGTGTGAATATATCTTTAATTATACCATTGTTATCATCTTTTACACTCTCTTTGACTCAGGCAGGATAAATTGAAGAGGAGGTTGGCCCGTGATTTCCCCCAGCTGGTGTTTCACTCCCCAAAAAAATCACAACATCAGTGAGATGGTTTTTGTTGAGGCATTGTCTGCAGATAAGCTGATAGACAGGCTACCTCCTCCATCAGGTAAAGAAACAACAGAGTCAACTGATGTAACTAGCCGAAGTGATGGTGATAACAGGGAAAGTGCAAAAGCTGGTTCACAAAGACCAACTTCAATGGCCTCCAACAGTACCACAGAGGACACAAGGACACTTTACAGTGCGGCATTAATATTAAAGATGCTTCTATGTGACTCTCCCGGTATGCCCGTGCCCACGTCAGATGATTTAAATGTGAGCAAAGCCAAATCTGTTGTGCCAATTGAACTTCACAATCTGATTTCCTGGATTATTGGTGCAACTAAGGAACCAACACTGGCCTATTATGTTGAAATTCCATATGATTTGAACTCTAAAGTGATATCTATCTGTCAAGACATTGTGTATCTTGCTTCTAGGGCCGAAGGCAGACCCCTAAATCATTGTGTCTTGGTCTAACCGTTCGCCATTTAACATGTTCATCACAAATTGTGTCACTTCTAAATAGACTAGGACATTGTGCATCATGGGACGCGATTGTCAGTCCAGACAGTAGCCTTGCCCAACTTCAACTAGTAGAGGGCAGAGACAAAATACAGAAGGGATTCTCAAAGAAGCTTCCTACAATACTTGTGTGGCACAGTATTGACTTTGGGGAGGAAGACACTGTCAGGTCATGGAACTACCCACCACACAAATGGGATTATGCTGCAAAGTTCTGTACTCAAACCTGTATCAACAACATACAGACAACCACTACAGAAGGGAGTTACCGCATTCAAAGCACCCCCTAGCATTCCTGTAGAACAGTACCATCCGTCTAAAAGACAAGGACCACAGAACTTGTTTCATCAAGAAAGTGTTCCATTACAGACGTACAAATTGAACACGGTGTCTGTACAAACTGAACTGGCATATGTTTTTGTAAAGTCCATAGATGCTGAAAAATGCACAATACCAAGCTGGACAGGTTTCCATACATTGCTTCAAGGTGATGGCACTCTGCAAACATCAGCACTGTATTATCTTCCAGTCAATGAGGCTTCACCGACAGAGATGTCAACAGTTAACACAATTCTGAAGCGAAGCGTCCAAATTGCTGATCAGCTAGAACTGGACCAGGTGAGACTAGGTGAACTTCACACATCCTACCTGAGTATTGTAGGAAAAAGGTTTCCAGATGCAGGACTGCAAGACATACTCATTGAGTCAAAAGTTGTTGGATTTGCCTCTATTGCTTGTGACTAGGCCATTGAGCAAACATGCAACAGAGATTCCAAGACAAAGGGTGGTTGGACAGGGTTAACACAGAATCGAGCTGCAGTATATCGCCGGATATTGTCTCAACATGAAAGGGCTGCCATAGCAAGACAATGTGAGGCAATGGCAGGTAAATCTCCCGATATATGGAAAAGTAAAGACCTTGACTGCACACAAATTCATGCTGATGAAAAGGCTGTGACCAGAATAATGTCCACCCTACATTCCATGCTGAATCCTTTTGACACCAAGATGCCATTGTGTGTCTTAGCTCTGGGACAGTAGCAGCTGATGAAATTATGAGGGATTTGTTCACAGCTCTGGAAAAGGGGGAAAATGCTTTCAAAGAGTTTATGGACCAGACTGTTGACATATTTGTTCCCATCAAAACACAAAAACTTTACACCTTTAGTGACCAAGCAAAGACAATGAAGAAATCTGCAGCAGGCAAGGAAGTGATTCTACATGCCGATAAGAAACTATTCTCCAGATTTCTCGTCATAGGTCAAAGTAGAACGATAGACCTGCGGGAACTTCTGTCTTACTCCTTGGTAAACTGTGTCACATCCTTTAGCCAGTGCTGATGGTTCACTTGCTAAAACAAACAAATCAGCTCTTATGGATTTATTGGAAACCAAAGGTGGAGACTGTTTATTTGACAAGGTTCCGACAGATGGAGCTATTCTCTTTGATGTCATTCAAGCCATTCGGTCCATACCAAGTACCTTTGGAGGGCTTGCTGACACCATACTGCAGTACATAGTCAATCTTGCACTGAAACACAACTGTATACAATGGACTTTGTGATTGACCAGTATCCAAAAATTAGTATTAAAAACGTAGAGCTGGTGGTGGTACACAACTGGTGAAAATTTATAGACGGGATCAGAAGACACCAACACAATGGAAAAAGTATCTCTCAGATGGAACGAACAAGGAAGCACTGGCAGAATTCCTATATGTTGTGTGGCGAGAGGCTGATCTTAGCACTCTGGGCAAGGACTTAAGCTTGTACATAGCACATGGAGACCTGTGTCACTGTGTGACTGTAATGGAGGGTTTACAAACTCTCAGTGCTGTTGAAGATCAGACATGTGATCATGAGTAATGTGACACCAGGGTGTTTTTACATGCACAACATGCTGCACAGGAATATCAACCTGTAGTCATCAAGAGCCCTGATACTGATGTGGCAGTGATTGCTTTAAGTCTGTCGCCGGATGTACCATGTAGGTTATATTTTTTCACGGGGGTTGGCAACAAAACAAGGATCATTGACTTAGCACAGGTGTCATCAGCTCTTGGCACAAGTGTCTGTTTGGCACTTATTGGAATCCATACCTTCTCAGGTTGTGACTCTACAAGTACCTTTTATGATAAAGGCAAAAGAAAGGCATTTTCTGTTGCTTGTGAGAAAGAGGAATATCTGACTGCGTTTACAAATCTGGGTAGCAGTTTTAACCTACATCAGTCTACCTTTGAACTACTTTGCAAATGTGTGTGCTACCTTTATGGCCAGTCATCTGCCGAAAATGTGAACAATGCTGGATACAAAGCATTCTGCATGGTGTCAGTAGCTTTACCAGAACTATCCATGCCCTCGACAAGTGATGCCCTGTACCAACACTGCAAAAGGGCAAACTACCAAGCAGCCATAATGACACATTCTCTGAAAGGCATAATGTGTGCCCCTTCACCTGTTGGCAATGGATGGCACCTTGAAGATGGTGAGTTAACAGGGACCTGGATGACTAAACGTTCTGCCCCTGAAAGTGTGTTGAAGGCAGTCCACTGCAGTTGCAAGCAAAGCAAGTAAATGTGAGACTGGAAGATGTTCCTGTATGTCTGCAAGACTGTCTTGTACTGATTTATGTCAGTGCCAAAATTGTGCAAATTTTTCACAGGAAACAGAGGAAAGACCTAAATGGGATGATGGCTCTGATAGTGACAGGGTGTAACGATCCTCTTCCTCCACTCGACCCAGGTCTCCCTAAATCTTGTAGTTTCTGTTTACCATGATTAGTTAGTGTACTTTTTTGTGTGTAATATATATATATATATAAGGATTTCTGGCCCTGTATTCTGTTTTAGTTCCATGTCTCCCTCTTGTGGTTAGTATTCGTCAGTTCCTCCCTTCTGTCTAGCTCTCCTCCCTGATTAGTTCATTCCTATCAGCTGTGTGTTGTTTGTCTTCCCTTACCCTCTGTATTTAAAGTTCTAGTCCTGTTCAGTTAGTTGCTGGGTCATTATTCCTGTACCATGTTGGAAGCAGCCCTGCCAGCTCTTGATTTTCCAAGTATAGGTGCTTCTGTGTGTTTTGGGTACCTTTTACTTTGTCCTTTGATTATGAGGAATAATCCTTTAAACCATTTTTGATTATTAAAGATTCTATATTTAAGAATTGCTTTGGACCGGTCTGTGTTGTTTCACACCTGCCTGGCAGCCCAATTGTTACACAGGGATGATACCGATGAGTAAATATGTGCTGTATTATTATTTTAGCAGATTTTGATCTGTAAATAATCTATTGTAGAATTGTACATTTTTTGGCAGCATTCAAAATTAGGGGGGAAATGGTAGAATTTCAAGTTATTTCAGCCAACTTGGGCCATTGTGCTTATTTTTTTTATCTTTATGTGATTACACAGTACCTACTGAACATTTTGATGTATAAAAAATCACAGTTTTACTTAATTTATAATGTGTATGTTTAACTTAGCTTGGTGTCAATCCATGTAGTTGAAGCATATTTTCTACAAATATGCCATATTTCATGGTGTACATTCACACTTCAGTATATAATGCACCAAAAGCTGTCCCAAATGTTTAGGTACATGTATAAATGTCAGTTTGAGAGACATTTTGTGTTGCTAAAATCAATATAAATAAAGTTACAAACAAAACCAGCAGCGTTTTTTTCAAACTCACAATTATATACATTAATGGATAGTGACAAAAACTGCAGGATATTTTGCAGAGAACTCTTAATATAACAAGTAGTGCCTAGGTGTGGGAACGAAAATCACTTTCTAGCCACTATGTTCACCTTATGACATACTAGGAGGAGAGAGGGCAGAAATGCTCATCTTCTTGAAGAAGAATCTGCCTTTGCTCTTGAAATTATGAGCAATACAAAATTGCTAAAATGCTACTGCAATGTGTAGCCTAATTGTTTTAAAGTATTTTTTGTTTACTGTGTAGCTGCCTCTCTTTTGATTTGTATTTTTTTATGTTAGTTGGTGTTGCACTATTGTTAAATACTGCACTATTTAAAGATTTAAATGCCTTTTTATTTTAGTACATAATGGCTGCACCTTAAGTATTTTTTAAAGGAATCATTGAAGTTGCCGTTCGACTAATGTTCTATTTAAAAGTGTAAATGCCTTAATTTTCCAATATTGTGGCTGCACTTTAACTAAAAAAAAATTGTTATTCCTATATTCAGTAGTAGTTGCTGTTGCACTACTGTTTTATACTGTTCTATTAAAAAAAAAAAAAAAATGGCTTCCATTTGCTGTATTCATTGTTACAGAAGGTTTAACCTGAACCAGGCCTTACCACAATGATAATCATATTACAGTCATGCAGGCATAGTATGATCTTTTTCTTTTAACACACTGGTATCGGAATCGGTATGCAATGCATTGATGAAATTAACAATTGGATGTGCCAAAACGTTCTTCAGTTAAAGAGAAAACTGAAGTCATTGCATTTGGAAACAAAGATGAAGTTCTGAAGGTGAACGCATACCTTGATGCTAGGGGTCAAACAACTAAAGATCAAGTCCGGAATCTTGGTGTGATTCTGGAGTCAGACCTTAGCTTCAGTAATCATGTTAAAGCAATAACTAAATCAGCATATTATGATCTTAAAAATATCTTAAGAATTAGATGCTTTGTTTCCAGACAAGACTTAGAGAAACTTGTTCATGCTTTCATCACCAGCAGGGTGGATTATTGTAATGGCCTCCTCACTGGTCTTCCCAAAAAGACCATAAGACAGCTACAGCTCATACAGAATGCTGCTGCCAGGATTCTAAGCAGAACCAGCAAATATGAGCATATCATGCCAGTCCTCAAGTCTCTACACTGGCTCCCAGTCACATTTAGGATATACTTTAAAGTATTATTACTGGTATATAAATCACTCAATGGCCTAGGACCTAAATACATTACAGATATGCTCATTGAATATAAACCCAACAGACCACTCAGATCATCAGGATTACATCAGCTAGAGATACCAAGGATTCAGACAAAACGCTGAGAATCTGCTTTTAGCTACTATGCCAGCCGCAGCTGGAACCAGCTCCCAGAGGAGATCAGATGTGCTCCAACAGTAGTCAACTTTAAATCCAGACTAAAAACACATCTGTTTAGCTACGCTTTTACTAAATGAACTCTGTGCTAAGTCTGAACTGATTGCACTATATTTTATATGGTACATTCAGTCTCTTATTTCTTAAACTGTACTATTTTTCTAATTGTTTTTTATTTTTATTTTAATTGCTTTAATTTTATCTTCAATCTGTTTAAAGTTTTTATGTTTTCCTGTTTATGTAAAGCACCTTGAACTGCCATTTTGTATGAAAATGTGCTATATCAATAACCTTGCCTTGCATCCGGCGTCCCCTTTTTTTGATCGAAGAGTACAGATTACCCCCGCCTGCCGATATGGAGAGATATTTCCTCTCACGCATGCGCACAATGTAGGTGGTGCTTGGGCGGTCGGTCGTGTCAAGGTGGTGTGTTTGTGTGCTAATTTTTACCCAAAGACCAAGGTGATTTGGCCCGACGTGGTCGACAGCAACAATCCGGCTAGTCGCACCGACAAGTTGCTAGTTGATTTGGTGTGTCACACCCTTAAGGGTGCATTGATTGTGAAACCTTGATTGGGGGACATTGACTTTGTATTTAATCAATTAATGATTTTGCTTGGTTCCATTGACACATTAAATAAAGTAGTTTTTCTCACATGTTGGTATTTTTGGGTTTTTCTCTATAATTGTAATGTTTATATTTTCTACAGTATTGTTGGTGTATTGCCAGTCAGGGGTGCCAGTAACTTTGGAGCCTTTTACAGAGTTACAGTTCAGTAATTGATTTTAATGTTAAATAATGACAAAACAATGTTAGATGAACTCACCCATCTCTGAGGTTTTCCTGTAATCGACCAGCCGTACAGACACCCTCTTCAGACTCCCCTGTTTTCTCATATTTGACCCCTCCTACAGAACCAGAAATAAGGTGTTACTGGAAGAGGCCTGGGACTCCAAAAGGGTGGAGTAGAGTTGGACAAACATTTCATCTGAACCCAAAAGAGGATGTTTGTCATATTCATACACTATTGTGGTTAATAAAATACTATCTGATCTGAAGAACACAACAATGGTGATTTATGTGTCAGTCTGGAGAAAAGAAAGCAACTACTACATCCATCTGCAGAGGGCGACCAGGGAAAGTCTTACTGGTAACAGATGGGTCCACTAACTGACATGTATTCCCTAATTTTAAGTCCACAAGCTGGATGTCAAGTGTTTTCTTGATGGTTGGAAACAATGGCAGAATGGAAGAGCACCATGATGTCGTCGCTAAACTATTATTAAACAGGAGACATGCTTATTACACTTACCTTATATGCCCATATAATAGCAGTAGCCTTCTTAATTATTTGCTAAGTCTACGTATTATTCAGACCTGTTTTATGCCTTAATAAAGCATATTTTATTACGACTGTTTTGGTCAGACTTGAACTGCATTTTCATGAATTAAAAACAATGTGAAAAAAAATGTAAACAATGTAAGGAAAAAGTCTTCCATCTTCCTAACCTGCTATTTGAAACTTGGCAGTTCTTCATTTTCAGTCCAAAGAATAAAGGTGATCCAGTAGGCTACATCTAAACCTAGTCAATTGTAGAAAATGGTAAATAGGCTATATATAATATCAAACTTGGGGCCTGATTTACTAACACAAGCGCTGTTTGCGCTGCGTCTGTGTATGCGAGTTCGGTAATTGCGCACGCTATGCTTCCACATTTAGCGAAGTATTTATCAAACCCAATACCCATTACGCTATCAGCGCATACTCCGCCCTCTATTAGCGTGCCTCTATAAGAGCAAACAATGGGCCCGTATCTATCATGGATCTCCCTACGGAAAAAGAAAGCGCAAAATTAAATGTATTGAAGAAGAAATTCACATCTTAGTGCATGAAGTAACAGCAAACCTGAACATATTACAGGGCATTTGGATTGCCGTAACAAGTTAAATCAACTCGTAGAGAGAATTGGAGGAGGTAAATTAACGGTGGCAAGACATAAAGCGCAGAAGAAAAGAGAACCGGTTCAGGTCCACCAGAAATAGACATGCGAACTACTACTGAAGAGGTGAATGAGAATGAAGGTATGTGTGGTTTGTAATACTGTTCAGTTGGCGTTGTTTGGCATATATGTTCAGCCTATATCTTTAATATGTAAAGTCAACCGATGTGGTTAAGTAATTAAAGAGTGTTATATAGCTAGGTCAATAATCGC
>JACXGM010030990.1:0-13105 GCA_016801145.1 Umbra pygmaea
TGATATGAGAGCGCGAAGGATACACATATGCATCCTTTACTGTCTATGGGAAATTCTCCGAACGAAGGACTCAGTCCTTGGTTGAAATTCGGAGGATCCTTGACATTGGAACAGTACTTCGACGGACTTTGATGACGTAGCATCCTTGAAAATCCTACTTCGAAGGATCCTTCCTTGACATTGGGAAACAGCTACTATCATAGAAGTAATGCGCTTGCGCCAAAATGAACGATGTGAACGATTCAGAAACTAGTACCGAGCAGTATACTGGATCATAGAAGTAATGCGCCTGTGCGAAAATGAACGATATGAACGATTCAGATACTAGTACCGAGCAGTATACTGGATCATAAAAGTAATGCGCCTGTGCCAAAATAAACGATGTGAACGATTCAGATACTAGTACCGAGTAGTATACTGGATCATAGAAGTAATGTGCCTGAGCGAAAATGAACGAAATGAACGATCCATTATGAATCGTACGTACCGGTCTTTTAAATGATTTGTTCAAAAAGAATGAATTGTTCATGAATCGCCCATCACTAACAGCGCCGTTACTAGTTTAATTACCTTTCTTAGTAGCTTGGTCGTAGCGTTACTGTTTTCTGAATCAAATAGCTTTACAGTAGTGAAGCTTTTTTATTAATCAAGTAGTGCGGTAGCTTCCACGCAAGCTACATTTTCACAAGTATTTCTAAAGCTCAACTCTGAAATACAACTGCTAAGGATGTTAAGGATCAGTAAGTGACTCATGCCACTGCCATACACAGCCTATATGTGTAGCCGAATAGTGATATGCGAATCCCGAACAAATCGTTTTTTTTAAACTAGTCTTTTCAGTGAAATGGGTGTACTGAATCACTGCTCTAAAAGATTTGTTTGTGTGAATCACTTTTGCCCCAGTCAATATCACACAGATTTAGCAGGTGAAGTCGCGCAGTGTCATCTAGAGTTGCTTTCAACTCCTCCCACCTCCTCCCATTCGTTGTTTGTGGCCATTCTTTCTTCCCAGTCCTCGAGCCTAAAGAACCTCTGTCCGATATTAAGAAATGGTCCTGCTCGCAGCAGAGAGTGAGGAAGATATTCTAAACCCAGACTTGGTGAGCACAATCCATTCAGCAGGGAGTTTGTACGACATTTCAGGGACATTGCCACACAGTGCCAGAGTCTACTCACCAAAAAGCCACGCCACTATGTTAACTTCGGCTCAGGCAGGGATGGACTTGGACAAAAATTCGGCCCGGGACTTTGGATGGAGCGGCCGGCGGTGGGGGGGGGGCGTGTGCGCATGCGCTGTATCTGTCGCTCCCTGTTCCTCAATCATTCACTCTGGGTTTATCCTCATTTGAATATAGAGGAACACTCTCTCAATTTGACGGCCGGGCCAGAGCGCAGTTTTGCGGATGCAACAGCCTGTCCATTTCAGCCTACTTTCACTTGTTTTAATACGTCCGACCGGCCGTCAAAGTAAAATGTGACGGCCCGTTTGGCCCGGAATGGACCGGCCGTTCGGGAAAACTCCAGATCCTCCTGATGGCCAGTCCGCCCCTGGGCTCAGGCCACTTAGAATTGGCGATTTATACGAATTTTGTTGTTTATCGTTTGCCAATTCAAAAAGTAAATTATTAGCAAAGGTTATTTGTGCTACGTGATGTTAAATTATGAAGAGTTGAGTTGGATATTCTATAGTACAGATAGACTACAGTTTCCTAAAATTAATGGAATTATGATGCAGTTGCACATACTAATTAAAGCACTTAAATTATGTTTAAAATTAGTTTTACGAAATACTTCACTCATCAGATTCTACTACTTTCCCCTGTTCTCAATGACACACAAAACCTATAATCCAATTGTTATGAAATACGTTAACCACATAATACAATAATACACAATGTAGCCTAACAGAATAATAGAGTAGTATATGTAGAATATTACAACTGATTTGTTCATATTCATATCATAATTTGTTCATATGTTAAGCTAGCTAAATAATACAAGTAATAATATAGCACATAGTGTCTGTGTCATGTTTTAATGTAGTCAAATGTAATAATGGGCATAACTTAGGTATTCATTTACTTTATATTTATTTTATTTATTTAACCTTTATTTAACCAGGTAAGTTGACTAAGAACAATTTCTTATTTACAGCAACGACCTGGGAGCAATTAGGGTAAAGTGTCTTGCCCAAGGACACAACGACAGTTGGCTCAGTCGGGAATCGAACTGGCAACCTTCAGACTACAAGTCTGACTCCCTACCCACTGAGCCATCTGCACCCCTTATAAAGACTAACCCATTTGCTTTTTGTCTGACAATGGTTCATTTGTTTTCATGTGTGCTTGAAACATTTAAGTCAGCTCTATTATAGAAAACAATATGGTGGCATCATGAGATTAGAGATATAATTAAGCAGTAGAAAAAAATGAAATGATTCATTAAATTTATTAAATAATCTTTTAAAAGATAGCATTGACTTTGAATGAAGTCGGTTCAATCTAAAAAAAATAGCTTAGATGTAGTAAACTACTTTTGCCATTTCTTTGTAGCTTAGCTTGCTACATTTTCCTGGGAGAGCTTCAGTGTAGTGAAGCTTCATTTAGTGCAGAATAACTAGTAGCTTAGCTCACTACATTTTACAAGTAGCTTGCTCAACACTGCGTCCAGTGATATATACGGTCTATGATTATAATCCGACAAGCGTCTCCGTGATTATGACTGTAATGTTTGTGTCATTAGGGCCAACTTTTGGTAAAACAGCTACTTTATAAGAGCCCATTCTGTGCAGTTGCTAATAGCTATGATAGCTCTGCCCTAATGCTCCCAGGCCATTGCTTCAAATTAGGGCTGAAACGATTTCTCGAATAACTCGAATAATTTGATTACTAAAAAGCCTCGATGCAAAATGGTTTGCCTCGAAGCTTTGTTTAATCAATGTTACCAACAGTCACGCACAGTGTTTCCGCATGGATGATTATTACTGCCGCACACCGGACTGATGCTGCTGGCGGCACATGTCATGAAGACTGACGGCGCAGATTACAAAATGAAGAAAGAGAGCGTAAATAGTGAGTGGCTAAGAGAAGAGACAGGCTGGCGAAAACAACAGAAAGTATTGGAATCAGTTCAAACGTAATTTAAACAAAAACTCTGTACAGTGTGTCTATTGCAAAATCGAACTAGCTTACTACAATAATAGCACGACGTCAGTGCTTCAGCATCTCAACAGAAAACATTGAGTCTAACTTAATCATTTATTCCATCATATGGACGATGAAACTACACCAAACACAACAACTACCAAAAACAAAAAAAATATGTAGTGGTGACCACAATTTGATTTAAAGAGCCGAATTGTTGACTATCCCTTTGGAAAAAACTGCTGGTTTGTTGCGCACCAATATCTCTCACTCTCTCTCTTCACAGAGAAACAGCTGATCAACGATCTACTAGCATAAGTGTGACAGAGCTGTGTGACATTGTAATCAAATATATAAATGAAATTAGTTTGAGTATAACTAATATTTACATATAGGCCTATACAGATCATTCTCAGGTTGAAACTTGTATTTCTGAAAGTTAAGATGCAAAACTTAAGGTAATGTTTATGTATGTTTAATATATGCCTTAGTCTGAGGTTGTTATTGCATTTCAGAAAATGTTTTCTTTTAAAAACAAAGTAATATGACACTTAATTGCACTTAATATGTTTAGTTTTTTTGAGAGATGATATTGTAAGAAATGTAGGCAATAAAAATATGTTTTTCTTTCAGAATATTAAACTAAACTCTTGTATATTATTGATCTTCAATGAAACAAAATCATTTGTTATTCAATTACTCGATTAATCGATTAAAAAAAACGGTAGACTACTCGATTACTAAAATAATCGACAGCTGCAGCCCTACTGCAAATAAGAATTGGATCTTAGTCAACTTATCTGGTTGAAGAATGATTAAAAGAAAATATAAAAAAGGAGAGATGGAATGAGAGAAAGAGGAAGTGAAAAAGTGAGCTACAGGGCTACAGAGGAAGTGAAAAAGAGAGCTACAGGGCTACAGAGGAAGTGAAAGAGAGACTTACAGGGCTACAGAGGAAGTGAAAGAGAGAGCTACAGGGCTACAGAGGAAGTGAAAGAGAGACTTACAGGGCTACAGAGGAAGTGAAAGAGAGAGCTACAGGGCTACAGAGGAAGTGAAAGAGAGACTTACAGGGCTACAGAGGAAGTGAAAGAGAGAGCTACAGGGCTACAGAGGAAGTGAAAGAGAGAGCTACAGGGCTACAGAGGAAGTGAAAGAGAGAGCTACAGGGCTATAGAGAATGAGCTTTATCCAGGGGTATGCCTGATATTTCTGCTTTTCATCCAGGGCAGCATTTTGCAAAAAGCAGTTTTGGCTTGTAAAGAACCCATGATACCAACAGGCATGCACAGGCATGCCTTACAGTAGCTTTGTCATTTAGATGTGTTTAAAGAGCAGTGTATGATGGTTACGACCTTATTTTAACTCTGTGCATATACTACACTTAAAATAACTAAAAGAAAAGACGTAACTGGGTTATACAGTACATTTTCATGACCAGAATGCAGTTGTGTCGTGACTGTGTAGGGGAGGTGGTTCCAAGAGCCGTGGTAAGGTTGCCTCAATGTGATTAGTTGGTGTTACCTCCTCAAGGTAATGTTTAGGGCCTGAGCTTCAGCTTACTGGGAGAATCTGATCTTCAAAATAAGAATAAGGCTGTATTTGCTGTGTTACCTCTCACAATCCACTACTTTATTGACAACGGATCAATCTGAACAAGATCTTTGGCAGGTCGAGGCATATCTGTCTGGAATCAAAACATTGTTTTTAAAGCTGTGGATATTTCTTTCCTCAGTATGCTTTATCATCTAAGCACCTACATTTTCAAGGATGTGCGTACGGCCACAAACATATCTATAGCCGAATCATATATTTTGTAACTGTTTTCTACTGTTTCTGTACATAATATTGGCATTTTCAGCTCTGTTTTAACTCAAAAAATTTTTAAAGTCGTTTTAGAATACGTACCGAGACCCACATTGACAAAGCATCTTAGATAATATCAGTACTGATCCAGGAACAGCTCCACTTATTTATTACGTCTAAATTAAAAGACAAATCTGATCTTTGGTTAGCAGTTGTACCAGTTGCACAACAACCAATCACAGCGAACCAATCACTGTGCAGGCATGGGGAGCGTGAATGTCATCTCAGCAACAAACCATACAACAAACTTGTGTAAACTGTGGTGCTACCTATACCGTCATTGGGTGCTACCCTTCTTCACATCGCATGTTCTGGCGATGTGACTATCGCACATGCGCACATCGCGAGGTCGATGCTAAAACACAAGATCGTTAAGCCCTACTCTGGAATTCCCCTCACAGCTACTTTTTCACACAGTATCAGTGTGAAAAGTTTAGTGATTGAAAAGGAAACAGTAGGGTTTACGGACACGTACTGTACGCCTACTACACTACAAACACACATAGATGCAAGGCACACACAAACTCCCTTACTCTCTCCACTCCCTGTCTCTGAAACTCAGCAGGGTCTGGTGTGAGTGGCAGAGCTGTACTGCCAGACCAGGGCAGGAACAGTTTGGCCTAAGGGCATCCCTGGCTTTTCAGGCTCCACTGAGTCTCTCATCACTGGTCTCTAAAGCCAAGCCCCCAACGTCTAGACCACTGACACACACACATGCGCACACCACACAGCCCCACGGACACAAGTTCTCTCTTCTGCTTTTCTCCTGCTCTCATATACATAAACAGGTGCACCTTCAGAGAGACTGATTGGCTCCAACACAGGTTAGTATGGAGACAATGCCTGTCTGCAAAGATAAAGAATAAGATATAGGATGAGCCCACTCTACCCCAGTAGTAATGTTAGCCATTAGGAATGAGATGTAAATCTGACCCTAAATTAGTGACTGGAGGGAGACGCATAACTAGGTTAGGGTGTAGAGGAGCTCACCTCAGGCTGGTTGGCTGGGAAAAGCCGCAGACCTGGTTCGACCCAGGTGACATGTTGCTTCACTACAGCCGTGCAGACAACACAATCAGTCATGACACACACAAACACTAAGTCATGACACAAACACGTTACACTGAGTGATGTCACACACACACCCACAGCACACACTGAGACACACATTACACAATGTGTCAAGACACACACACACACCACCACACACTATTTCATGACACACCCGCACTGAGTGATGTTACACACACACACCACACACTGAGTCATGACACAAACACAGCAAGTCATGACACACACACACCACACACTGAGTCATGACACACACACACCACACACTGAGTCATGACACAAACACAGCAAGTCATGACACACACACACCACACACTGAGTCATGACACACACCACACACTGAGAAATTACATGTACACAACACACACTCAATGATGTCACACACACACGCTAATCACTCATTGAGTCATGACACTAACACACACACACATCACACAAAACACACAGGCACAGTGCAACACAGCTTGATCACCTGCCCTCCGTTACGGTCTCCTCCATCTGGGTACCGTTCACACACTCCTCCGTTAATTTTAAGTCATTCAGACACTGGGTTCAAACATCCACTGTGTGTTAAAAAGGCATGCACACACAATGCACACACACAGAAACACATGTGCACACCCACACACACACACAGGAACATGTTCAACCACTCAACTAAAAACGCCTTGTTTTTGTACTGCATTAACAGTGTCACACACAGGGTAAAAACATCGGGGTGAAAGAAGTGAATAAAGGCAATCTGTCACCATGTAAATACTGTTTATATACCGTACTCAGCGTAAATGAGTACACGCCAACAGATGTCTCAGATTATCATCCGTCTCTTCAGAAATGAATACTTTCCAAAGGGATCCTATACAATAAATATTCCAGCAACTCTGGTTAATTGGTTGCAAATGAGATTAGTCAGTAAATAAACAAAACTGAAAGTTTATTAACAAGGTCATTTATGACCATGGTGCAAAAATGAGTACACCCCAATGAAGCTCTTTGGAATTAAACTTGGTTAAATGCTAATTAACTGGAATTCAACAACATATGAGTCTAACCAATCATCACACATGTTGCTGCAAGGTAACTGACAATTAATGGTGATATTTAACCTATACAATCTCCTCCCAGTCAATGCTGACAATTATGGCATCACATGGAAAGATATGTCACAAGTCTTGTGAAAGGAAGTAATTGCTTTACACTAAAAAGGTCATG
The DNA here is from genome assembly GCA_016801145.1 of Umbra pygmaea. Classification (NCBI taxonomy): domain Eukaryota; kingdom Metazoa; phylum Chordata; class Actinopteri; order Esociformes; family Umbridae; genus Umbra; species Umbra pygmaea. Next base: position 7,293 of record JACXGM010030990.1, read on the forward strand.
GCTACAATATGATATGGTGTATGCTGCACAGTAGTGGCATGCAAGGGTGTTGTCTATGAAGCAAGCCACTGCTAAAGCCCATGCACAAAAAAGCCTGTTTAGCATTAGCCAAAGCCCATGTTGACAAAAGTGAAGAATATTGGAACTCCATACTTTAGTCAGATTAGACAAAGGTAACATTTTTTAGAACTGATGGCCTCTTAACTTTATGGCGTCACAAGGGGGAAGAGTACAATGTGCATGGAACCCACAGTAAAGCATTGGAGTGGCAGTGTTCTTCTCTGGGGTTTATGAGTGCTGCAGGTGTCGGGGAATTGCACTTTATTGAGGGCATCATGAATTCACAGATGTACTGTTAAATACTGAAAGAGAAGATGATAGCATCTCTACGTACCCTGGGTCACCATGCACTCTTTCAACATGATAATGACCCAAAACATACATCCGGTGAACTTCCTGACTTCTAGCCCATGCTGGATTTCTGAAGAAAAACAGGGTGAAAGTGATTCAGTGGCCAAATATGTCTCCTGACCTCTACCCAATGGAACAACTGTGGGGAGTTCTGAAAAGACGGGTCAAGCATCATTCTTCGTCCAGCATTCAGGCTCTGAAAGACCTAATTTTCTAAAAATGGAGACAGATAGACGTGGCAGTATGTCACCAACTTGTTCACTCCATGACTAGATGAGTTGGTGCTGTCCTTTATACAATAATAATATAATTTTCTTATCCCAATGATGTTGGTGACCAACCTTTCATATACTTCATAAAAGCAAATGTTTCACAGAACTCAGTTTTCAGTTACTTGTTCTGGTGTTCACTGAGTAATTTATACAAATCTTAATTTTCAAAGGTGATGTAGTAATTTACGCCGAGTACTGCATCAGACACAACTTAAAGGCAAAGACTTCAACACCATAAGACCAGCAGGCTAGTAATGTCTCTGTCATGCAATCCGTAACAATGCTCAATTTTCAAGCCCCTACTCCATTATACTACAGGACATAACAGTCCTATCCTACACAACTGATTCTGGTCTAGCGTTACAGTCTAAGATTAGTGGATGCATTGTTCTTATAAATTCAAAGGTTATTATTAGGGTAAATGCAATCAGAGCACACTCACACGTTGATCATTATGTAAAGCTGTTTTGCTGCTGAATACATTACCGAGTAGAAAACTGGGTACTTTTTGTGTGTGTGTGTGTGTGTGTGTGTGTGTGTGTGTGTGTGTGTGTGTGTGTGTGTGTGTGTGTGTGTGTGTGTGTGTGTGTGTGTTAAGACAAGGCCTTGGGATGCAGGTCTGACTGGGGGGACAGTGGGATACAAGAAGAGAAACAGGGAGAAGCAGAGAGAATTGTGCCACTGTAGGTAGAAGCTTTCTGCTTTGGAAAAGACACACAGGACTTTCAGTTTGAAACAGGCCCAAGAAAAAAGCTACCTCAGATTTAGAAAATGATTCATCCCTGTTCCCTAACTACTGTATATTCCCACATATACCCATAATACTTCTTAGTGTAATGGTGCTGCTAAAATTAGACAACACGTGGGAATAACATAATACAACGCACTGATATCCTCAACCAATAAGAGACAATATGTTTTGCAATGTAATCATCACACTATCATTAACATTATAATTGCTACTGTTTAAAACCACCTGTCATTGGTTTTAAACATCACCAAATGTGCCAATAACACTTTAGATGAATAGGTTAAATTGTGTGATGTAATCGATTTTACAATCTGGTCCCTTACAGCGGGATTAGGCTAAACTCTATTTCCAACAGTATGACACTTTTCATTTTCATCTACACACCTTCTAATCCATGAGACACACTGAACTTGAAAACTCGCCATCTGTTCAACCAAACCGCCTACTGTAGCCTGGTGTAGGCCTAATACCATTCTGAACTATAATTTCAAACACCACATGCATCCCACACGGCCGTGAAATATAGGCTACCAAACACTGTCAAACACTTGCTAATGCATTTGAGCCCATGACACATAAAAAACATAATTTTCTTAACACTCCTTTGATTGAGTGTTCCACTGAATACGCAGCCAATGACGACCGTCTATTTACAAAACGCAGACAGCATTTCGTGGGTAGGTTAGCACCCGTTTTCAACACCAAGGACAGCGGTCGTCGACCGTAGCCAACCACACACAAGCTAACCACGATAACACGCGCTGGCTCACAAATAGACTGCATATGCGTTTGTTTAGGCATTCCTCTACTGTTTTGTAGAAAAGAAAATCGGTTGCCTTTGCTGTTTAACTGTAGGTTTATAATCGTAGGCTACTGAATGGGAGGGACGGAGTAAACCCTTAGTCAAGCATTTCGCTATTACTAAGAGCGGTTTTCTGCAAGAGACGACCATATTTCACAAAATGGTAAAACGCAAAGCGTTTATCGTATACTAGAATCGCACATACCTGCTGTTGGGCTTGACGGGTTCACATGTCCCACCGCTGTGTTGGGTCTAGTTAGGCTATGTATTATTATGGTGGGTACCGTTATGTGGCTGCCAGCGCCATGTTAATCTCGCTTCGTGGTGCTACTGAGCTGCGCCGTACAGTGCTGTTGAGCTTCGGTTGTGTGTGAGAGTGCGTGTTATCTTACATCCGGGGTGTTGTGGAGAGGAGTCGGGCTTGGTGCCACGGTCAGAATTTGGGCACCTGTATTTCTAGTGGCCCGCGGTTGAACATTGGAATAGGATTCGCTTTTAAAATATAAAGGACTAATAATAAAATGTATACGATATTTTAAGCTTCGGCTATTACCTACTCTTAGTTGAACACTAATATGTATTTACGTTTAATGTAATGGAAATGAATGTGCTATTTAACGCAATGCTGGTGTTGAGATTATTAAATGGATTTCTAAAATAAATTGATTTGAGTGTAGAATGAATTTTCAGGAAAATGTACTTGTACTTGCTGTGATTACTTTCCATGACGCGTATGTTAAATTGAAAGCAATTGTAATTTACAACAAACTTTTTTGCTGTTCATGGTATGTTGATGATGCACATATAATTCCAGCAGTTGGTTTGACAATTAGACAAAAAAAGGGAAATTGTGTGGCTTTGCTTTGTCACAAAAATTGTTAGACTTTTGGTAGTGAAGTTAGATTTAGTGTTAAGGCCCACTCCCAGCTGATATAAAGCATTCCTGCACCCAAAATAATTCATCTTCAGGAAAGGGTTGTTTTGAGGCCCAATCATGACAAATTATGTTTTAAAAGTGAGCATGGTCGGACTGGTCATCTTGAGAATCGGGGGATTTCCCAAACGGCCAATCAACATAACGTCCGCCTTGGCCCCTGGACCCATAGACCGTATATAGTACTGGATGTAACATGTGTGACGTCACCCATTAGTTTGTGAAGATGTGATTTGAGTCATTGAGTTTGCCGCTACGAGCGCAGCCATCTTGGTTGTGGATGTGACGATTTTAGACGAGAGGTGGAATCTGACTGTGAGTTACGTTAAACACTTTCACTGGCACAGTCACTGTCAATCACATCATAGCCACTTCCTAAAACACCCCGTGCTTTATCGCCGATTTTAAAATCAACAAGACCATAATTCAAAAAATTAACATCATTCTATATTGCAGAAGACTTAAAATTAGCGATTGAGACCATACACTCTTTCTCGTAGATTTCTACAAAAACTGACCTCTTTTGTAACCACACGTCACCCCGACCTTTAATTCAGATAGAATGCAGGTTTAAGGCACTTCCGCATTTGCTTTACTTTGCCAAACCGGATGCAACTTTGCCTGCACCATGTAAAAAACAGTGCACTTGTCCTACACGGTTGGTATCCTACTCATAGACATATATAACAATGGCCATACTTCCCGGAAATGTGAATAAACCAGCTAAATTAGCCCCAAATGTGTCAGGCTTATGCGCATGCTTGTTGCCTGCTGGCACAATATCTTAAATTTAACAGACCGCGATACGTCTTTGTCTTCCGGGTTCTGTAAATTCATCGGAGTGGGAGCAGAGTGAAATAGACCTCAACAGACCCGCCCCTCTTCCGAGAGAGCTTATGTTCCGGAAGTCAGTTTCCCATTAATTTCTCCAATGGACATCTGGAAAAATACGTATATAAAGAGTTTTAGACCATTCCTTAGGCTAACCAGTTACGACGTGACTCATAAGAATACAAAATATCATTTTGAGTGAATAAAAGAATGGAACATTTTAAAAAGTCAAAGGTATAAGACTATGTACATATTTTCATTTCAGAGTGAAGGAACTACTCATCCCATAAACCACTGCGCACCAATGAATAATATAGTCTAAGACACAACCACGAAAGAGCCTCTTAAACAACTTCCAATCTGACAACAGACTTGCATACTTTTTCTCCAAACATAGTGAATGTACAGATAATAGCAATTCCTTCAGTAGTAATCGTGTGAATAATAGTGTTTTGCATAGGTACCATGTATTGAATCTTGTATTTATCATTGTGTATTTTATATTGTGTGTGCGAAAGCGGTTAATGGTAATGTAGCAACATGGTGCAGGGTAAATATTATGGACTGTTGTAGCCTATGCAACGTGCATGGGAATCACCTGTGTATGCCATTTAAGCCAGAAAAGAGAAAAAAGTGTAAAAACATGCAATTTTGCACATCAATATTTTCCTAATTTTAAATGCATGAAGAAGTATGCCTAGGCTAAATATTGTTTTGACAGTGGCATGATAAAATGATTGATATGACTCATACAGTATGAAGGCTACAGTAGCCTATCTAAAGTGAACCGATAATGTTAACTAACGTTACCAATCCCCCTGCAAAACTCACCACCACTTTGTAGGTCCTATCCTTGCCCTTACAAAACCCACAATCTGACCCTCTGACACATTACATTCAATAACGTGACCAGATTTAAAGTGGTTTTCACCCCTTTGGACACTCATGTTCTTGTCTTTGAAAAAAGCCATCATGGCAGCCAAGGCAGCCATCATTGCACTGATAAGTCTACCATGCAGAAACGCAACACAGGTTTTTATTTTTATTAAAGATTTTACAGTTGACAGTAATGTTACAGTAGCCTACACAGTACTGCAGCAAAGACTCTAAAGGACTTTCACAGGGTTTATTGTTTAACCAAACAGTTACATGAGTTCCACCAATAAGAGGCATCACTGTGGGATTGTGGGATTGTTCAGGATTGTGGGTAATGAAGTACTTATCCAAGACATTGTGAATAAAATACATTTATCTCTAAACAAGGTTGGTGCCCTATTAACTTTCGGCGTCTATATAAGCCAACCGTACATCTCAGAATTTCTCCCAAATTACGTTCTCAGGAAACTATTTTAAAAACCTGAATTATGTTATATGCCAACATATTTAGGTTTTTTTACGTTTGAACTGCACGTTTCGGTATTAGGCTATATTTGTACTCCAATTATGTTGCTCCGGTACATTTCGTTTAACGGATTTATGCGAGAACATTCCACACATTCCATAGCGTTCGAAATTATATTGCAACCTTCACAGTTAAGGTTAGGTAGGAGGATACTAACGGTTAAGGTTAGGCATGAGGTTACTAACGTTAAGGTTAGATATGACGTTACTGAGGTTAAAGGAGTGTTCCACAGTAAATCAGTTTCATAGTATACCATTTACAAACGTTACCATAGATGATTTATGGCATATACACGTCTGTTTTTTTCAATATATCAGAGAAAAGCCGATAGTATATTTCAGTTCCTTTCGCATCCACTGGGGGGCTTCTGTATCTGTCTAAACTTGAGTTACCACAACTCCCAGAATTCT
>JACXGM010030991.1:0-13105 GCA_016801145.1 Umbra pygmaea
GTCGTATGCCTTTAATATGAAAAGCAGCATGGATGATGAGAAGATGCAAGGAAAGATAAGCGTGGAGGACAAGAAGAAAGTGGTGGAGCGGTGCAACCAGGCCATCTCCTGGCTGGAGAACAACCAGCTGGGTGACAAGGAGGAGTATGAGCATCAGCTGAAAGAGCTGGAGAAGGTGTGCCAGCCTATCATTACCAAGATGTACCAGCAGGGAGGGATGCCTACGGGAAGCTGTGGAGATCAGGCACGGTCCAGCTCTGGCACCAGCTCACAAGGCCCAACCATTGAAGAGGTTGACTGAATTTAACATTGAATGATGCACTTTCATCATGGACTTTTTAAATGGGAATGGCACAAAATGCATCAATCCAAATGTTGGTCTTAATTAGGATGTACTGTTTTTACACACTTGAAAATTACTTGAATATTTACTGTTTACAGTTTAATTATCTAGTATTTACTATATGTATAGTGTTTGATATATTTATTGATTTTACTGTAAAAGATATTATAGGCAAACAGTGTGTTGAATGGTGTGGAATATATACTATATATATATATTTTGTTTTTAAAATTGCAAGAAAGTGCCCTGGTGAAGTAACTGTTGTTTCAAATGCTGTAGTTAGACCAGACAAATATAACACATTCAAATAATTGCATATCTCTGGCTACTGTCATTTTTTTAAAGGAAAACAGTTTCTCTTGATTACAAATAATTACATGATGGTTGCTAAAAACAATACAGTAACGAGATAAGATCTTGTCATACATAATAATTCAGTGTTGTACATTTTCATAGGCTTTCAATTAATGTGGAACTAATAGCATTTCAACAACATGAAAAAATATAATACAATATGTTGGAATACACCTCCAGGAATAACGTGGTGCCGTTTACATTTTCTGACAGGCTTTATCATATTGGTATTATTAATGTTCCATGCTTTCATAGATTTTTCACAAATGCATTATTCTATAACATTCCTCAACATTCTAAGTGTATCAATTTATACTGACAATAAATGAGACTTCTATCAAATATAACCTATTTTTAAAACTTCATATTAAAGTAGTTTAAGACCATAACAAATATTTGACAAATTATGATATTCTGTATGCTTCAAATCTGTAAATTATCTAAAATGCTCTCACTTTTACTTGTAATTAACACTATTCTCCTTCCAATCCACATGGATCATTACAAACAAGTATTACAGCATTTAATCAATTAAATAATATGCTACATTCTTTACACGTCTCTTAGGGCAAGATGTACTGTTCTTCTAATTGTAGATAGATCTCAGTAAAGTCAAATAAACAGGACTGAGACTAAGCTGTTTAGGAATAGTGAAAACATTTGCTGGTTCCATGGATTTACAATTTACTTTTCAAAAGGATTTTCCAGGATTCCACATACAGTACCCACAACTTGATGCTGCCAACACAATGATTCAGAATACAGAGGGTCGATGTTTATAAACCTGTACTAATTATTTTAGGCTTGAAAGTTAATATTTTGGCTTTGTTGCCTTATATTAATATAACATTATAAATTAACAGCATAGTTGTGAAATTGATGGATGATTACGAAGGGTTCATTTTCAATACAGCTTTCTGTCCTTTGAGTTTTTATGTTCAAAGTTTGTATATTGTGCCCTGCTGAACACCGCACAGCTCTGTTTTTCAGCCATCCAGTCCTTCACCCTGCAGACATGTGAGGAAAAAAGACTGTGGCCTAATCCCTTGGTCTTCACAAAGGCATATACTATGTAATCACAGGCCACTTTATTGGGTATGTCGGGTAGGCCCTTGTTTTATCTCCAGATTAGCCTGAAGTCTTTCTGACATGAACTAAATAAATTGCAGGAGAGACTCATTGGAGATAATCGTCCATGCAGATTTGACAGCCTCATGCAGTTCCTGCTGATTTGTGGGCCACAGGTTCATGCCGTGGCACAGCTGAGTAATGGGAAGGGTTTGGAGGGTAGTGTTGGGGACCAGCTTGCTGTAGCATGGGCATGGCATGAAGAAATCACTGTCCCTTAATCTGGCACCCCAGCCTGACAAGCAGAATCAGGATACATATTACAACGCTACTTAGAAAATACATTACAATTCTACTCTGTTCAGCAGAGGTGGACGTTTACTTGAGTAAAAGTACCTTTCCGAGTAACTCTGAGTTCTAAGGATGCCACTGTTGATAGGGACTGAGGAAATTCTTAATATGAAATTAAATACTGTTGTGCTCATAAATTTGCATATCCTGGGAGAAATTGTGAAATTCTGGCATTGATTTTGACAATATGACTGGTCATGCAAAACCTCTGACTGTTATGTAAGGATAGTGATCATATGAAGCAACTAATTATCACACAGTTGTTTTGCTCCTTTAAACCATATTGATAACAGCATTCACCCAATGGCTCTGATCAAAGGTTTACATACCCTTTATCGCAGTTAGGCCAAATCTGAATCTCTATTTATTGATTACCTTATGCTATCAATTTTAGAAAGTCGGACTTGACACGATTGTAGAGTATTAACTCTTCCTGTGATATTGTTACAATATTTTGCCACTAGATGTCCTCATTAGCCTGTCTCAGTATATGCCAGGATAGGTTATTTGTATACTTTACATTAAACCCTTATTTTACTACCGAATCCTCTCACTATCTGAAAGTTGTTGTAGTAAAGTGTAAACATTCAGCTTTTTGCTAGCCCAGGAATAATCTTAGGTAGAGGCTTATTACTAATTTTAATTCATACTTTTCATACTTCAGTAAATATGGTCCTATTTAGAACCAGAGTGGTACAGTGTTTTCATTAAAAAAATACAGAGAACGACATTAGAGCTATTGTTAATTAATTTACCCAATTGTGATCTACCAAATACAGAGATAAAATAACTGTGCTTATTGATTGGGTCTTATTTATTAACTATTAATCAGACAGTGATTAACTGACCCTAGACCTGTCATGCAAGTGTAATTAATTAATGCTCTGTAGCATTTTATAGAAACACACCTCAGCTCAAAAACATTATTCACATGGATAACATTTGTATTAATACAAAATAGAAATAGATGATCATCACCACCGTCTCATAAATGGATCAACATATAATTTCCAATAAATCACATTCATGTTCTTAGTACATTACTACAAATGCAACAACTTGGTATTTAATTCTTTACACAAATTTGTATACAAAACCCCAATACTAGAACAATAGTCCACATCAACAACCAAACATTATAGTGAATCAGAACAACTTTCTTTGAACAGATAGACCAAAAGAAAATGGTGCATATAGCTGATGGGGGGGAGGTGCCACAATGTCTGTCTCAACATTCCTAACCCCCTCTGTTTCTTAAACTCCTCGAGCTAAGATTCACAGATGAGGAAAATATTAGTGCACAGGAAATTCAGGCATTAAAACAATTAATTATTGTGTTAGTTGTAATTGTTGTGGTTCCGCCTCCCTGAGCTGTCTTCCCCTCTCCTTATGTGTGCTTTCCCGCACTTCTGGCTCCCTTGTGTGTGTGTGTCTGTTGTATGTCTTTGTCCGTCTCCTTGTTATTCTCACAAGTTCCCAAGATCCCCGCAGTCCATGAAGGCACCCCTGCAACAGTATCCCAGAGCACCTGCAATCAAAACCAGATCCTCTTTAAGTGCACCTTCTAAGCACCTGGGGCTGATTGCTTCCCTCCCTATATTAGGGAGGTGAGGGCAGTCCATTCCTGCCAGATTATTGAACCTCACTGTGTGTTTCTGAGCTGTTAATAACTGTAGCCTTTTTGCTGATAAATCCAAGTACTTGATTATTTAGACTCCAGTTCCTCTACACCTTGCCACCTGCTCATCACTTCATGTTTCTCTCCTCCTAGCTACTCTGACCTGAACCCCAGGACCCGTTTTCCTGGTTGTCTGCCTACCAATCTGTTCGGTGCCAGCCATGGCTCCTCCTGTCCCTCTACAACATCCTGTCCTGCCTACCGGACCTCCTGCCTGGATCCACCACCTTGATCTGCTTCCCAACCATCCACTATTCACTTCTGCAATAAACACACTTAATTGTTGACTCACCTTAGCTGTGTATCAATGTGAAGGCTGCATCCTCCGAAGGCCACGTTTGAAGGCTGATTTTGCGCATTTGAAGGCCGATTGCGTCAGAGCAGTACGACGAAGGCTGTATCAATTCAACAACTGTGTCTCAATGGGTAGGCTGCATCCTCCGAAGGCCGTACTTGAAGGCTGATTTTGCGCATTTGAAGGCTGATTGCGTCACAACAGTGCTACGAAGGCTGTCTCAATTCAAACTCTGCACCCTTCGAAGGCCGCATTTGAAGGCCGATTGCGTCACAGCAGTACTACGAAGGCTGTCTCAATTCAAACTCTGCACCCTTCGAAGGTCGCATTCATCACCACAGCGCGACATAGGCTGCCCCAGTTTGGAATGTCATTCAAATGCGACGCCAAATGTGCCCATTGTCAGGACTGGAGACAGGAATGTATAAAAGGATTGTTTAATGCCAGTAATTCCCAATAATGAGCAGAATGTGCACAAATACAGATCTTAATCCTGAATTGCAAAGATACAGAGGAATAGAGCTAGGACATAGTCAAACAGGCAAGGATTCGTTACACAGGCAGGTTCTGGTGGAGGTACAGGATCCAATCTCGTTAACACCGGGAACTGGTTGCCGGGTCGATACACAGGTAACACTCAGGCAAAGGCACAGAGTCGTAGGCAATCTCTGGGGTCAGGAAGAAAAACAGAAATGGGTCAATACACAATAGCCTTGTCAGGTATAATGCTCAGTATGCTTGAAAAAAGAAACAATACCTCGCAAAGAGGCTAGCTATCAGTACTGCTTATGTATGATGTGAATGATCTGGTGCAGGTGTTCAGTATTCGGGTGATTGCGCTCTCTGTCGTGTGCTGCGTTCGTGAGCAATGGGACGTGGTAATACAGCAGTGTTGGATGTAGATGGTGCCATACCAGATAGTGGAGACCTCACAGATACCCCCCCAAGGGTGTCTCCAGACGACCCAACCAAACGCCGGGACCGATGGAAGTCCTCCACCAAGGACGGGTCCAAAACATCACAAGCAGGGACCCAGGACCGTTCCTTTGGACCGTATCCCAGCCAGTCCACCAGATACTGGAGCCCCCTCCGGCAACGACGAGAATCCAAGAGAGCCTGCACAGCATAAGCAGGTTCAACCCCCACATCCAGAGGGGGAGGAGGAGGACGGCGCAGCACAGGAGGATGTAGAGGGCTATAGTACACAGGTTTGAGAAGGGACAGGTGGAAGGAGGGAGACATGCGATAATGACGGAACAACAGCAGGCGATATGTCACAGGGTTGATCTGACGCAGTATTTTGAAGGGACCCAAGTACCGTGGGTTGAATTTCTTACAATGTAGTCGCAAACGGACGTCCCGGGTGGACAGCCATACACGTTGCCCCGGATGGAAGATGAGGGCGGGTCTCCGTCTCCTATCAGCAAACTTCTTTTGCCTCTGTGTCGCTTGGTCCAAACATTGATGAGCGCTGTCCCATACCTTAGAGCTGCGCTGGAACCAGTCCTCTACAGCCATCACCTGGCTGTCATCAGTGTCCCACGGGAACAGAGGGGGCTGGTATCCAAACACACACTGAAAAGGGCTTAAACGTAAAGATGAATGAATAATTTGTGCATATTCCACCCATGGCAAATACCTGCTCCACTCCTGACGTTGCGTAGCACATTGTTGTCTGAGGTACTTTCCCACCTCCTGGTTCAGCCTCTCCGTTTGACCGTTCGTTTGCGGGTGATGACCTGACGAGAGACTGACAGAGAGACCCAACCTGGCACAAAAGGCTTTCCATACCCTAGAGGTAAATTGAGGCCCCCTGTCTGACTGTAACGTTGTTACTTCCTTTTGTTTTCGTTAGTGTCTCTTGTGTATGTCTGCCTTTGTTGTATTCAAGTTTAGTATTATGTTTAGTTTCACATGTTCCCTTTGAGTTGCTTCCCTATGTGTGTTTCATGGTTAAGTTGCTTCCCTATCTGTGTTTCATGGTTTAGGTTGCTTCCCTATGTGTGTTTCATGGTTTAGATTACTACCATGTGTGTTTGTTATGTTTTGGTTCCCCCTTGTGTTTGTTGCTATGCATTGCATATGTTATGTGTCTGTTTCGGTTACGTAATTGTTAATTATCCTCCCAGGTGTTTTGTGTTAGTCCTCTGTTTGTTTAGTATTTACCCCTTGTGATTTCTCCTTGTCCCTGTCGATATTGTTCCTGTTGCGTTATACCATTCAGTACCCCGTGATACCATGTAGTGTTTTGCCCCACGTGGCAGTATTGCTTTGACCTAGTCTTTGTAAATAAACTACATTGTTATTGCATCTCCTTCGCACCTGCCTCTAACTTTATCCATTATGGAAGGTGTACGTGACAGATTAATCGACCAATCTACGAGGCAGCGAAGGACCAACCAAGGACCCGAGGAGAGCTTTCCCCTCTCTCTCGGTGGAATGTTTTTTGGGGGGGCGCAGGCAGAGTACACTCTCTCACCCCGTGGCATGGGGAGAGGGCAGCCAACGGAGCATATCCGGCTCGCTTCGGTGTGGGTGGTATTTTGAGGGTCACAGAGTGGGACGCCATCAAGCACTTCTACGGAGACATGGACAGCTCCGACTCAGCTATATGGAGGAGGACTGTGAGTTCTGGGACGATGAGGAGGAGGTGTGGGAGATACCCCCTGAGTGGACAAGAAGGGCCATTCGGAGGACATTACCACAGCTAACTCCACCGCAGCCCCGGATGGCCTCTACTATCACTTCCCCGATAGCTCCTCCAGAGCCCTAGCTAGGTCCCCTAGCATAGAGTCTACCTCTCCTAGCACACAGGCTAGCTTTATTAGCCCCGCTAGCTCCTCCAGAGCCCTAGCTAGGTCCCCTAGCATAGAGGCTAGCTCCCCTCGCACACAGGCTAGTAGTATTAGCCCCTATACTGGTTTTCAGACTAGCCCCCGTACTAGTTTTCAGGCTAGCCCCCAAACTAGGTTTCAGGCTAGCACCCCCGTTAGCTCTCAGGCTAGCACCCCCGTTAGCTTTCAGGCTAGCTCCCCTGTTAGCTCTCAGGCTAGCACCCTTACTAGCATTATTAGCTGCCCTAGCTCTCAGGTCCAGGGATGTGGTCCATCTCACAGGCCCCCCCGTCTGAGTGTTAGCATGTCCCTTAGCTTTCAGACTAGTGCCCCTAGGGCCCCAGTTCCTGGCCCTAGGGCCCCAGTTCCTGGCCCCTAGGGCTCGTGTTTCCCCCAACCCTTCGGTACAGGGTGTTAGCCCCCGATCTAGGGCTCCCCTTCGTAGGGTTAGGGCCCCCCTTCCAAAGATGGCCGACCGTCCCAAGATGGCCGACTGTCCCAAGATGGCCGACCGTCCCAAGATGGCCAACCGTCCCAAGATGGCCGATCATCCCAAGACGTCCGACTGCCCCAAGATGGCCGACCGCCCCAAGATTTCCGACTGCTCCAAGATGGCCGACCGCCCCAAGATGGCCAACCACCCCAAGATGGCCGACAGCCCCAAGATGGCCGACCTGCCACAGCCTCTAGCAGCCTGCTCTCCGCTGCCACAGCCTCCACCAGCCTGCTCTACATTGCCTACCTCTGAGGCCACCATGGCCAAGACCTTGAAGATCCTGGCCAAGGAATTCACATAAGAATGTATGTTTTTCTTTGTTTTTTATTGTTTTTTTATTTTCATGCATCAACTGTGTGAAAACAAAATGGGGTTAAAACTTGTCAACCCATTGGACCTACCTCTCGCTTTGCTTCTTCCTGGAGCTGTATTCTGCTAGCAACACTAACGATGATGTCATAAATTCGTATTATGATAAAACCTTCAAAATAAAAGCCCGAATGTCAACGCATATCAAAGTGTATAATTCCTCCAGTAACATAAATAAAATCAAAATGAAAATTAGCAATTCAGGCTCCAAAGTTACTTGACATTTCATAAATGTAATGTAAGATGGCAGCTCTCCTCTCACAACGTTTGCTATGTGGTAATTGAGAACACCTGGTGGCTCAATCGGTTATCCAATGACTGCTACATTCGCAGCCTCTGAAGGCCATGTAGGCTGTTTTCTTCAAAATCTGCAGCCTTCGAAAGATGTAGCCTTCACATTGAGACCCAGCTAATGTCATCTTCTGCTTTTGGGTTCGTCTTTAGTCAGCCCCCTGAGAGTAATATATTTATACCAAAACATGAGGATATAGTAACACAATATTAAAACCATAGGTTAGAGATGGATGGTGAAAAATACTTCAGAGCGAAATCTCGCATAAATTGTACACTGTTTTGTTTCTGGTTATGTTAAATCTATAAATCGATAAGACATCCGCCACTTTTATCCTAAAAAGGAATCGTCCAAGAGCAAAGTCACGAAGAACCCGTTTTCATGGATCTTCTATAACCAATTTCCTGGATGACTTCATCAAGTCTTTTACACAATTGTAATTCAATTACACCTATCCATCCAGGCCAAGGGTTTGTTCTGTAAAATTAGGAATAACTGGTGAAGGTATGTTAGCTTGAGATCTAAATCTAATTTCTGGGTCTACTTCCTCTGTAAACCAATATTTTCTCCCAAGCCAGACAGTACAAACACCATTATTATATTCGCAAGGAATCGGCCAAGCGGACTAAGGAAGAACTCCAATCCACAGAGTAACTTCAACCAGTTTTTGAATGACTTAAACAGTCATAATATCAATTGCAATTTGTTCACCAAGTCATTTAAATTGAATGAAAATTATGCCTTAACTCACCCAACAGGTTGTGGTCCTCGGAACCGTTCAGCCTACCGGTAAATAGAAAACGTCTGTTGTTGCTTTCAAAAACTCCAGCAGCTAAGAAATTAGTCAAAAAATAGCAGCACCACCCCAAGTTTTCCCTTCTGCACTCGGACTTATTATATTTCAGTCTTTTTAAAGCCTTAATGACCCCACAATCTGAGCCCCCCCTTTCTGCTTCTGCAATTGGCTCAGAGAGCTTTACGTTACTCCCACCGGGGGTCCTGCAGTGGGGTCCTGTCACTGAAACCTTCTAATTTCTGGACAGAATACCCCCAGGGAAAAAAAGAATGCTATACATTTTAAAACATTCCATACATTATTTCTGTTGTTAATAACCCTCCAACTAAATAATGTCATACACGTTTGTATGGAAGCCCATAAGGGACTAAATTCAAATGATAATGCAATTTCAGAAATGCATTATCATTTTCAATATATGTAAGTGTTATTTGAGACAATGTTCAAATTAAAATGCAATAATCCAATTGCATTTGAATTTTCACATAATCTTGATCATGTTCTATGACAATATTAAAATTGAAATGGAA
This sequence comes from Umbra pygmaea, assembly GCA_016801145.1. Taxonomy (NCBI): domain Eukaryota; kingdom Metazoa; phylum Chordata; class Actinopteri; order Esociformes; family Umbridae; genus Umbra; species Umbra pygmaea. The sequence continues at coordinate 9,407 of JACXGM010030991.1, forward strand.
TAACCTTTTGACGTACCTTAAAGACGTACCCTGCTTTACAAAGGACAATATTCAAAAGTTAATAAAAATGTGAAAATAAAAATGCAATATAAAAAATGTAGCCTAATTCCCCATTTGTGCAAGCATTATTTAAGTCTCAATTAAAATTAAAAGGCACTTTCTATCTATTTAAAAATGGAAATGAAAAAGGAATTGACATTTCATTTTCAAAGACTCGAATGTGCTGTGCAGTGGACAATATTCAAATGCATTAAGCTAAACAGCGCTCCCAGTGAATTGCATTTCAATTTTCAAGTCACCACGCTCTATTAGGGACAAAAGTAGATCATAAAAATGTAAACCGTAAGACGAATGATCAAGGCAGGTCTTCAGTTTAAACGTAAAATCCTTGTTTGGTGACAACCTGGCCAGAGCCATTGAGAGAGAGTTGCATCAATGAAGGGTAAAAAAATGCTACAGCCACGTGGTATGGTCACGTGGTTCATGGATCTCTCAAAAGTTCCAAGCGGATGATTTTAATACATTGAAGTCTATGGGAGCAGCTGTAACAACTGCGATTTTTGGTATGATCTATAATATGAAAGCTGTTTAAAGTGCCGTAAATTGATAATTTAGATCTTTAATATTTACCATTGCAGCATTGCAGCATATTATGGTAAACTTTACATGAAATTAGAAGGTTCAAGTGACTAAGGGACTGTTCTTTATTTATTTAATGGGCTACCGGAGGAGTTTTGGGATCTTTAGTCAACATAGACCTGACCCTCCCTTCACCAGCAATGCATTTTTCTATGACCCTCCAAAATGATCAGGAAAAGAGGCATGACCCTCCCCAACAATTTATTGATGCCTTCTGTACTGGTTTGCGTTGGCAAAGATGTACAGATAGCCACTGTTTTCTTACAATCATGACATAACCTCTGCTTTCTCATCTTACACATCATACTCCACCAAGATGGTAGCCATTTCAGTAGATTTACTCACTAACATTGTTGTGGAAACACAATAACTATGGAAACTAAATGCACATTTTCTGCATTACGGCATTACTTCAAATACTAAGTTACTCCTCTAGTAAGCTAGTATTCACATGAAATAAAACAATTACACATTGAGGCCATTCAACAAAGCACACTGGGTAATAACCAGGGACATGCACAGACATTTTGGGGGGCTCAAGTAAAGAAAAGGCACCCTACACACACACACGCATGTTTGCATGCATAGACATACACACACACACCCTTTCCAAGTGTCTATTATTTCCATTTCCCAATGTTGCCAGGAAACCATTTATGTTCACACAATATGTTCTGAATGTTTTCATTAAAGTAATATAATTCAATCAGGCTGTGTTCATTTGATCAGAACAATCACTTATGAGTAGGCTAGAATAGACAAACTGTCTAAAGGTGACACAGGGTCAGATTGCTCAGTGGTTCGGTAGTCAGACTTGTAATCATTTACCAACCGTATATATGTCTGTGCCCCCATCTTAAATATACTCATATTAATAGGGTAACACTTCATTTTACGGGGTCCTTGTTACAGTGTAATTACATTAGTAAGTGTACATTGGAACTAGGTGTATGTTACATGTACTATGTTGTATACTAGCGTAATAGTTCTCCCACCTTGATTGTGTTCTAGTTTTAAATATGTGCCATCAGTTGGAGTCATTGACTTGATGAGTTTAGATTTATTACATGTAAGTACCACTCAGGTTACACTTCATTTTAACTAGCTAAGTCCTGTGTAATATCAGGTAGGTACATTGTAACTTGGCGTATGTTACATGTATTATGTTGTGTACTAGCGTAATAGTTCTGCCACCTTGAATGTGTTCTAGTTTTAAATATGTGCCATCAGTTGGAGTCATTGACTTGATGAGTTTAGATTTGTTACATGCAAGTACCACTCAGGTTACACTTCATTTTAACTAGCTAATTCCTGTGTAATAACAGGTAGGTACATTGTAACTAGGCGTATGTTACATGTACTATGTTGTGTACTAGTGTAATAGTTCTCCCACCTTGATTGTGTTCTAGTTTTTAAATATGTGCCATCAACCTCAGTAGATTACATAAAATCTAACATTATTTATATTATAGCATCTGAACAAACTGGTAGCTTATAGCTTAGGACTTATAGCTTATATGATCTGTTGTATATTAGACTGTAATTATATCACATATCTAATACATGTTGATGCCATTCAGACTATTAGGACATTTTACTGACAAGACACTAGACAGATAAGATTTACTGAGTTATTTGAGAATAACAACTAGCATGGTAATTTGATAAGATCCTAGACCTAAGTTAAGGTGACCTGTTGATGCTCATGTGAGACAGTCATGGGTCTGAGGAGATAAGGGTCTTCTTCTAGAAGGGATGTTAACAACAACGCTAAGGCTATATAAACCAGTTCCAATGGATATTCGGGGCTTCTTCAAGCCTGTCTTCAGTTCCTTGTCATGAAATGTCCCTGTTTCAGACAAGATGTTAATTAAAGATTCTATCATGTAACCACAACCTGACTCCTGAAACCATCATTTCAATGAAGATCCTGTTAAGCCTTAAAATAACCATCAATTTACAGTATTCTCTCTACCAGTCTTTCACATTGATGTTGGGTGACTATGAGGAAAGTGAACGACTTCTCACTTGATTTATTACGTCAGTAAACATGTTAATATGGAGTTTATGGTCTAAATCACTAGTTTTAAGTCTTCTGCAATACAGAATGATTGATTTAAATTGATTTAAAAATCAGCAATAAAGCAGGGGGTGTTTTAACGCGTGGCTATAATGTGATTGACATTGACTGTGCCAGTGAAAATGTGTAACATAACGTAGAGTGTAAGGCGTGTTGCCAACTCCCAGCTAACATCATACTCAGATACCGCCTCTAAAATTGTCACACCTGCAACCAAGATGGCTGCGCTTGTAACGGCAAACTCGATAGCTGTGTCTAAATGTAAAGCCTGCATCCTTTGAAGGCCGCGAACCTCGAAGGATGCAGCCTATATGGCCTTCGGAGGCTCCGAATGTAGCCTTTATTGGATAACTAATTGAGCCACAAGGTGTTCCCAATTACTGCATAGCAAACCTTGTGAGAGGAGAACTGCCATCCTACATGACATTTGTGAAATGTCAAGTAACTGTCGAGCCAGAATCTCTTTAAATTTTATATGTTACTGGAGGAATTATACACTTTGATATACGTTGACATTCAGGCTTTTATTTTGAAGGATTTATCATTAGACCAAATTTATGATGTCATAGTTAGTGTTGCTAGCAGAATACAGCTCCAGGAAGAGGCAAAGCGAGAGGCAGGTCCAATGGGTTGACAAGTTTTAACCCTGTTTTGTTTTCACACAGTTAAAGCATGAAAATATAAACAATAAAAAAACTAAGAAAAACCTACATTGATATGTGAAATTCCTCTGCCATCGAACTATTAACACCCACTATTTTCTTTGAATACAATTGTGTTGTCACCAAGGGGCAAACTCCGAGGCTGACAAATGAAGCCAACAAGGAAGTAAAAAAAAATGCAATTCATCGAATGGCCACTTGAGGCTGGCTGCAGAAAGGAGCAATTTCAATAGACCTCTATGGCAAAATGCCCAACTTTACAGCTGAAATAAACATGTTTATAGCCTGGTTCAAAAAATGGTTTTGGTGTATATTGCT
>JACXGM010030992.1:0-13104 GCA_016801145.1 Umbra pygmaea
CACTGGTCCACTTGCACTGGTACACTGGTCCATGGCATTTACTACTCAGCTTTGTAGGTGTTTTGGGGAATGGTACAGTAGGTATGCATATTTACAGCGACCGCAAGGAGGGTGTACTGGTGGGTGGTGTCCGACCGATTGTGGTGGGCCGTTCTGAGCAAAAATGCCAGGGCCATTTTTTTGTCCCAGTCCAGCCCTGTTCATGGGTGACTCCGGAATAGAAGAAGGGATTGACTACATACTGGGTTCAGTCGGACAGAAATGTTTCTCTCGACATGTCACTCTGATTGGCGCAGGCTGTTCAAATGCGTGATGCACATTTTCAGTTTATGGAATATTCATGCATCGTTCCCGCCGTCCACACAGCTGCGCCTAAAATGTGGATTGTCTACAATGTTGTCAGCTAATTGATAAACTGTAGCGTATACCACCAATGAACTGCTTGGATACTTACAGTATCTTTAGGGAAAACATATCACTTATAATTAAATGAGGGGAAAAGCTGTAACCAATCGTGACCACTGAAAGAAGTTTATAACAAAGCTTTTACATCCGTATACTTGGGACGACACTACAGCTGTTGGTGGGTGGGGTTTCACATTGATTTGCTCAATATTAAATGCATGGCTAAAGCGATTGGATAACAACTTAACGGAGATATTAGTAAATGATTTGTTCGGGCATTTCTTCCTATACGACTAATTTTAATTTTGTAGCGAGTAACGACTTTGTTTTGGAAAATGTAAAGAAGTAAAAGTATCAATTTTTGTAATAAAATGTAGTGAAGTAAAGTTCAAAGTTGGCAAACAGATACATACTCAAGTAAAGTCTAGATACACGAAAAAATACTTAAGTACAGTAATGAAGTATTAATACTTAGTTACTTTACACCACTGCTGGCAACAAAAGTGAGTACACCCCTAAGTGAAAATGTCCAAATTGGGCCCAAATTGTCAATATTTTGTGTGGTCACCATTATTTTCCAACACTGCCTTAACCCTCTTTGGCATGGAATTTACCAGAGCTTCACAGGTCGTCAATGGAATCCTCTTACACTGGTGGATGTTAGAGACCTTGCGCTCCTCCACCTTCCGTTTGAGGATGCCTCACAGATGCTCAATATGGTTTAGGTCTGGATACATGCTTCTTCGGTCCATCACCTTTACCCTCAGCTTCTTTAACAACGCAGTGGTCGTCTTGGAGTTGTGTTTGGGGTCGTTAACATGTTGGATAACTGCTCTGTGGCCCAGAAGTATAAGCACTACTTTTCGCTCGTTGAGGTGAAAGGCAAGAATGTTTATGTAACATGCAACTTATACAAAGGAAGAAAGAGTCTCCACATCGGCGACAAGTAATTAGAATCTAACGATGCACCTCACATCGTCGAATGCCATGACAAAAGTAGTGGCCAAGAATGCAGCTGATAACGTGAGCTCCGCTACAAAAGGAGATCGAGCCACGATATCAAAGCAACTCTAATAACTCAGACAAAACCCCTACCAAACATTAAGAATTCCAGCTCTCACATACACTCTAAAAACAAATGGTGCTAAATAGCACTAAAAGTGGTTAATTGGCTTGTAATCATAGGGGAACCACTTTGAGTGCTATATAGCATCTATCTTTAAAAATGCCATATAGCACCTTAACCACCCCATAGAACCACTGAAGAACTGCTGAAGAACCAAACTGGGCTTAGCAGATTCTTTAAATGGTAGTGGTGCTACATACCACCATAGCAAACAGCTTGGGGAGAAGGCATCTGTTGGCGCAATTATTAGAAAATGGAAGAAGTTCAAAATGACGGTCAATCTACCTCGGTCTGGGGCTCCATGCAAGATCTCACCTTGTTGGGCATCAATGATCATGAGGAAGGTGGAGGATCAGCCCAGAACTACACGGCAGAACCTGGTCAATGACCTGAAGAGAGCTGGGACCACATTCTCAATGAAAACCATTAGTATCACACTATACAGTCATGGATTGAAATCCTGCAGCGCACGCAAGGTCCCCCTGCTCAAGCCAGCGCATGTCCAGGCTTGTCTGAAGTTTGCCAATGACCATCTGGATGATCTAGAGGAGTAATGGGAGAAGGTCATGTGGTCTTATGAGACAAAAATAGTGCTTTATGGTCGAAAATCCACTCACTGTGTTTGGAGGAAGAAGAAGGATGAGTACAACCCCAAGAACACCATCCTAACCGCGAACCATGGAGGTGGAAGCAGTCAGCCTTTGCCAGATTATTGTAATACCAATTCCCATCTGTGATGATAATCTGAAGCCCTCACTCACCTGGTCCCACACCTGCCTTCTGAAACTCCCGTATTCCGTTTCCGTGGACTTACCTACCTGGTTCTTCCATCTAGAGTATACCTAACTAGACTTCAGTTACCTGGATATCATTTCCTGGATCTCACTCACCTGGTGACTCTACTGGTCACATTAATACCTCTGGTTGTCCAGTGCAATTTACCATAATCCTGAACTCATTTATTCAATAAATTTAATTGTTTGGACCTTGTGTCCATCGGCTTTTGGATTCACCCTCAGTCCCTAGCCTGGATCTTGACAATATTATTAGGTTAACCATGTCCCGGGTCTTAAATATGTTTTGTTTGATCACAAATGAGATTGTTTAGTCAGTTAGACAATCTAGAATAAATAATCTTTTGCCAGCATGCATTCCTGACTCGTGACCAATCACAGGTATTTATATTTCTATTTTTTAAGCATTTTGTCACGTTCTCGTAGTGGATAAGAGTGAGAGACAGGCGCGAAGGTTCAATAATCCAAACCACTTTTATTCCAATAAACAGAATACTGCCACGAGGGGCGAAAACAGATAAATGAATACTTCTAACTCGAGACATGTAACAGGATGCATTGAACGACAAGGGAATGACAGAAACACGAGGGCTAAATACTAAAACTAATCAGATACTATAGGGTACACCCGGCAAAGACCATGAGACATGAGGGAGCAACTCAAAAGAACCATAAATAAACCACTGTATACATATACTGAAACCACACTGAGAACGCAAGACACAACCACAGGAGACATCACTAAACACAAAAGGGGAAGCAAAATGAAACAATACTGTCCATAATCCAGCCCCTTCTGGGCCGGATGTGACATAACCCCCCCTTAAAGCCCACCACACCGGGGTGGGCTACGAAATGGACCCAGGTGAAGAGGGATGGAGGGCCCGGGGCCAGGAGGGACAGAGGGCGGCCCGGGGCCAGGAGGGACAGAGGGCGGCCCGGGGCCAGGAGGGACAGAGGGACAGAGGGCGGCCCGGGGCCAGGAGGGACAGAGGGACAGAGGGCGGCCCGGGGCCAGGAGGGACAGAGGACGGCCCGGGGTCAGGAGGGACAGAGGGCGGCCCGGGGTCAGGAGGGACAGAGGGTGGCCCGGGGTCAGGAGGGACTGAGAGGGGCCCGGGGTCAGGAGGGACCGAGAGGGGCCCGGGGTCAGGTGGGACCGAGAGGGGCCCAGGGTCAGATGCTGGCACCGGCACGGGGACAAGGGCAATCAACGGCTCGGGGAAGAGGACAGGCAACGGCTCAGGGAAAAGGGCAGGCAACGGCTTAGGGAAGAGGGCAAGCAATGGCTCAGGGAAGAGGGCAAGCAATTCAGGCCGCCCGGGGAAAGGCAGTTCAGGCAGCCCGGGGAAAGGCAGTTCAGGCAGCCCGGGGAAAGACAGTTCAGGAGGCAAGGGAAAAGTCAGTTCAGGTGACCAGGGCGGCAGGGTGTCCGGGAGCCCTGTCACAGGCAGGGTGTCCGGGAGCCCTGTCACAGGCAGGGTGTCTGGGGGTCCGGAGGACACCGTCATCAGCGACGGGGGTCCGGACGGGGGTCCGGAGGTCAGCGGTGGCTGAGCAGGGGGTCCGGAGGTCAGCGGCGGCTGAGCAGGGGGTCCGGAGGTCAGCGGTGGCTGAGCAGGGGGTCCGGAGGCCCGCGGCGGCTGAGCAGGGGGTCCGGAGGTCCGCGGCGGCTGAGCAGGGGGTCCGGAGGTGGGCTCTGGCGGAGGGCAGACTGCTGCCTGAGGTTCTGGCACAAGGTAAGGCTCAGGGACAGAAAAAGGCTCAGGCTCCGCCGAGGGGGGTGTAGCAACCTCTGGGTGTAGGGAGCCTTGAGCGGAAACAGCGGCCCCTGGTGGCCGGGAGGCTTGAGCAGAAACAGCGGCCTCTGGTGGCCTAGAGGCTTGAGCAGAAACAGCGGCCTCTGGTGGCCTGGAGGCTTAAGCAGAAACAGCGGCCTCTGGTGGACTGGGCGTGGGGGAGACCTCTGGTGGTCTAAGTGTGGTGGAACTCTGGCGGGGGGCAGCCATCTTCCGACTGGGGCTGAACATGGACTGTAGCAGGCTGGTGAACCCTTTGTGGTCCTCCAAAAGGGGGTGGTCTGCCTCCCACAGGGCCAGGGCGAAGGACAGCGCCGGACCCTCCAGCTGGGAAATCGCGAGGGCCACCCTGTCCTTCTCCGCCAGCGGTCTCCTCTCCTGCCTCCTCACCAATCTCCTAACCAACCCTACCCTTGGTATGGGGTCCCTAACATGGGACCGAAAGGGAGCACTGGGGGCATAAACTGGGGCAGAAACAGGTGGCCTAGGGGGAGTAACAGAGGCCCTAGGGGCAGTAACAGAGGCCCTAGGGGCAGTAACAGAGGCCCTAGGGGCAGTAACAGAGGCCCTAATGCTTGCAGGGTTGTCAACACTAGCCTGAGAGCTAGCTTTGCTGCGGGGGGAGCTAGCTGTAGTGCTGGGAGAGCTAGCTGTAGTGCTGGGGGAGCTAGCTGTAGTGCTGGGGGAGCTAGCTGTAGTGCTGGGGGAGCTAGCTATAGTGCTGGGGGAGCTAGCTGTAGTGCTGGGGGAGCTCGCTGTAGTGCTGGGGGAGCTAGCTGTAGTGCCGAGGGAGCTAGCTGTAGTGCTGAGAGAGCTAGCCTTGTTACTGTGAGAGCTAGCGTTACAGCTGGGAGAGTTAGCTGTCATAACATGGGAGCTAACCTGGGAATTAAGAGTGCTAGCCTGGGGACTGAGTGAGCTAGCCTGGGGAATAACACAGCTAACATCGGGGCAGAAGGAGCTAAGAGTAGTAGTGGGTGGGGTACCTGAGGTGGGCTGTGAGCTGGCAGATGAACTGGGAAGGCAAGACGCAACCCCACTCAGGCGGGGAGCCTTAGCATGTCGGCTGTCACCCTGTACCATTAAGCAAAGCAAGTCCCAGTCCTTCTTTTCTCCGATAAACCACTCCTCGTCCCTCTCCCATAGGGGAACGTTATCCTCAGTGCCGCAGCCACCCTCCTTCAGCCAGCTGTTTCCGAAATAGGCTACTCCCTCGGCGTCGTAGGCAATATCCTCCGGGGAGTAGCCCATAGCCCATGCCTGCTCGCATATCTGCCGGTTTAACCGGCGGAGATCTCCCCTGATGCATCCTACTCCAGGAGGAGGAGAAACGCTCTTACTGGGTTTGCGAGAACTCCTTTGCTGTCTCATCTTAATGGGTCGTTCAATCTGTCACGTTCTCGTAGTGGATAAGAGTGAGAGACAGGTGCGAAGGTTCAATAATCCAAACCACTTTTATTCCAATAAACATAATACTGCCACGAGGGGCGAAAACAGATAAATGAATACTTCTAACTCGAGACACGTAACAGGATGCATTGAACGACAAGGGAATGACAGAAACATGAGGGCTAAATACTAAAGCTAATCAGATACAATAGGGTACACCCGTGCCAATCAACATGTACACACCGTCCCACACTGATGACATCAGACCACCCGAACACCTGTAAGACACAAAAGGAACACCGGGGGGGGGGGGGCAAAGACCATGAGACATGAGGGAGCAACTCAAAAGAACCATAAATAAACCACTGTATGCATATACTGAAACCACACTGAGAACGCAAGACACAACCACAGGAGACTAAACACAAAAGGGGAAGCAAAATAAAACAATACTGTCCATAATCCAGCCCCTTCTGGGCCGGATGTGACACATTTAGAGTGACATAAAAAAAAGTATTCAAAAGTCTTAACATGTAATGTTGTCAAACCTCCCGACACTCTAATATTGTTATTGAATTTTCAGTAGATTATCACTGAATTAATCTTTAAATGTGACAATCACTTCAGATTTGGCCAGGTAATGAGAAGGGATAACACATGTTGGTTTGCCATTATTGTGTTTATATCTTTCTGCAGATCTATCGAGAGACCTCTTGGGTCAACAGTATTCCCACTGTGATTATGTCCAATGGTCCATGTGGTGAAGAGTCACCTCATTATTGCTGGATGGCAGTCTGAGATGAAATTTGTCCTGCTGTACAATCATATCATGCCTGCCTGGCTCCCTCAAACCCAGCCTCTCTCTATCTGCCTGTCTGTTCCACCACTGGATCATGTCCTGTAACCACCTGGAATCCCCTGTGGACAGAGCCACCTGCACCCTTTTTTCCTTTCCACATCAATAATGACCTTGTTCTGTGAAGCTGCCCATGATACAGAAGTTAAATTAAGCTACACGGAGAGGGAGAATCCCACACAATGCCTGTTTACCACTCTTAATTAACCACTCACAATTAATTTACCACTCTTTTTTCCCCCAGAGAGCACATTGGTGACTTCTGTTGAGCACAATATGGAACATTGTAGCAAATGGAATATTATGTGTCTTTTGATCTTCCGGGTGCTCAGCGATAAAGAGATGATATTCACCCTGCTGCACCAAACATTAATTTGGCAATTCAGAAACTGACAACTGTAAAGAGCAAACCATCACAGAAATAGACAGGTGCAATAAGAGGCAAGGAGAGCAGGCAGGGTCGTGTTGAGTTAGGGTCCTGTGAGCTACGGCCATGCATTGCACACATCCTGGCATGGATGCTTATCATGCTGTCGTCGTGCTTGACTGACTACATTTCTATTCTATCCTAATGTGTCTACTGTAAGTCTAATTCTGGGTATATCCTGGGAATTGTTGCTGTAATGAGTCTAATTAATTAATAGTAACCATAATAACCTGGGAAAAATTTAACAACTAGATTAATTGGGTCTATTCCCCCAGTTTCCTCCCAAGTAATATTATGTTGCTTTGTGATAAATCACCTATAGACTTAAGTAGCATAATAACCAATAATTGCATACGGATGATGCTGATGAATCATTGTTTTTGGAGTAAAGAGTTTGAGGTCTATGAGTTTTTTTTTTTTAGCAAATGTTGGAGGCCTTTGGCTTGATCTGGTGATTTCAAAAATGTCTCACTCAAACCTTTCCATCCCAGCCTGCAATGGGTGAGATTACAAACTTGGCAGCATGCATTTGGATTGCCTCACTTCTCTATCGACTGAATAGCGAGACAGAGACAGATGGGGAAGTTGCTTTATAGAGTCATTTTCAAGAGAGCAGAGCCAGACACAAGGTCAAATGGTTTTATCATGTTACATTAAGGGATATGCTCAGAAAAACACTAACCTGATTGGTCTATATCAAAGGTCTCTTAGACTGATGACTGATGTTGATTGATCACCAAAATGTATAATTCGAAAAGCCTGAATTGCTGAGAAATTCAGACTATCCACTGTTAAGTAACTTTAAAGCCGCTGGTAATATACTGTACACTCTTTATAAGTTGCTGTTTAAAATACCTGAAATGTATTTTGTCAGTTTTCTGGAGGTTTGGTTCACGTTATCAGGAGCACACAAAACATCAGTGCCTTTCGCAAGAAAGACATTAACATACTACACTTTATGTCCATTATCACTTTCTGGGAAACAGCAATATTTCATATCAATTTACAGCTAGTTTAAGACAGGCAGCCAAGTCACCAAATGTGATTTAAAACTGATTGCCGGTGTCTGTCTAAAAATGCTGCTCCTCTATCTGTCTCCATTGTCCATACAATGTGCATGCTCATTTATATCCCTCCACAGCAGTGCTCTATGTGGTGCAAACATGGCCCATGGGCAGAGTGAGGCTTCTCTCCCCCATTAATCTCCATATATGAGCAGTGCGACATGGCCAGGGGGATGCGCTCAGGCACTGATAGTTGAGCCTTAATGTATCACTGCATTGCAATCAGCTTGAGACCTAAGCCGGGGAAGCAATAACAAGGCAAAAGGTTGGCACTGCCCTACCCATTAACCGACCTTGGATTTGTTTATTTGAAACTGTGTTTAAGTTGGTGTATATTGTATTTGCAAATTAACAGAATGTGTAATGCCGATGGATGCTGCCATAGAGTACAGTGTTAAAACACATTTTTGTTAAAACTACTTTCCAATTTAATTGTCTGTATCAATTAAGATTTTCCCGGGTTACGCACACATCTCTTGGACCGTTTAATATCTATGAATTTACAGACTTGGATTAGTACCACAATAAAACAGTGTAAAGCTAAATTTCTACATTGGCCTCGCTGGGCTTCTGTTGAGCACATAGTGAATTTCCTAAATGTAAATATCTTCCTAGGATATTTCCATTAAATAAAATATGTGAATAAAAAATCCAGAAGATAAGAATACAATTACCATGCTTAATAATGCACATCTTGAGCGCAGTATAATATGCCTCGCTGCAGAGCCAATAAAAATGTACGCCTGGGTGGGAGAGCCTATCTGTGCTTGTCTCTAGAGTCAAGTGCCAAGTAACACAGTGTATTATAATTCATTGATTGGCAGTTATAGGATGGAGAGTGGCATTCCACTAATGTGGATACTCCGGAGATATTCCATAATGCAATTGCAGTTAGTGGACTACAGTTGCCAGTATTTAGGGGCAAATACCTGAAATACAAAATAGAAGCACAGACTTTCTGAAATGTATTTAATGAAATCTAAATGATTGACATTGTATTACTCATATGACTGGATTTTGTTTTCTGGTTACTGTAAAATAAGCATGTAGAATTCAAATACATTGCTAAAGTTTTTTATTGAATTCATCTCACAATCATAAACAGTTGCCAAACATCACTCTGCGTTACTGTTGTAAAAGATTCAAAGAATATCATGAAATACATGATAACTGAGAGAAAGTAGTTATATTTTTACTATACAAAATTCTATGCAAGTGCACCTTTACAAATGTATAGTCTAGGATCAGTCTGCAATTGATTACAATTGCATTTTGTATCGGGGAATACGGATGTCTTTGTTTGCATTAACAATTTTACTTACATAAATTGAGTTGATGTAATTTTAAAGAAGTTGTATTATGAAGTAAAGTAAATCTTTTAGTTTACCAAGACTATTTGGTAGTAATCACAAGTTGTACATTGGAGCAACTGGTACTCCACTATGAATGATGTGATATGTAACTTGCTTAGTATTGCCACAAACTACTTACAATTGAGGAACACAAGCATTAGACAGTATTTCACTTTCAATTGGAGCTGGCCACTGAAACAAGCTATGCAGATACGACAGGTATCTCTGTTAATTCAACTGTTAAAAACAAAGCAGTCTCTAAATGTGACAGTTGAGTCACTAGACATCCAAATTCAAACCAGTCTCTGACGCCGTCAAAGTGTAAAGTAACTTTATATCATAGAACACAGCTAAGGAACACAGAAATAGTACCTATATGAGTTGTGCATCTTTACATTTGAATAATACAAAAAAAATCATGTGGGACCTAAGAATCTCAATTAATATTTAAAAGAAGCACAAAACCTACATTCTCAACCAAACACATTTCATTATCCAACCATGAATCCTTTTTTATTATTTAATTCATAGTTGTCATGATATTACAAAATATTATAGCATCATGTGAAATGGATATATGCATGCAACAAACATTATTAGCTTTCTGCAGATGATTAAAAGGCTAAAGAACTTTAACTGTTGTGACGTGTAGATAACGGCGACTATCAAAGACAAAGGTGATTCATATGTGTATTAAAAGAAAACACTTTCAAAACAATGTCACATCAAAGAGTCAAAAAGCCAAGTACATGAACAAACTCTGGAACAAACAATTTGAGATCTATTGGTATATGCGATGATGACAAAAACAGACCGGTAGACACAGAAAACGGAGTCAGTGAAGCTCGAGCCACCGACGTAGTCACTGCTACAGATGGGCAGCAAGACACCTGTACCAGTACTGTAAATGCTAAAATGTACAAAGTTTGTATTTGCCATGAATTACAGGTTTACAGTGCCTTGCATAAGAATTCACCCCCCTTTGGATGTTTCTACATTTTGTAGTGTGAAAGCCTGGAATGAAATAGAGGGCCCCAGAGTTATTAGAGCACATATGTAAACAAACATCATCATGAAAACCCAAGGAGCTAACAAAACAATTTTGGGATAAAGTTCTAGAGAAGCATCAATCAGGTTTGGGTATCCCAAACTTAACATCCCCTGGAGCACCGTTAAATCAATTATTAAAAAATAAAGAAATATGGCACAACTGCAACTGTGTCTAGAGATGGACATCCACCAAAACTCAGTGACCAGTTAAAAAGAGCATTAGTCAGAGTAGCAACTGAAGGTAACTTTGAAGTAGCTGGAGAGATCTGCAGCTGAGATGGGAGAAACTGTACATGGGGCAACTGTAACCCAGATGCTCCACAAAGCTGGGCTCACCGACGTGGAGAAAGACATTGATAAAGAAAGAAACATAAAATCCTGTTGTGAGTTTGCCAAAGGCATGTGGGAGACACAGCCAATGTGGAAAAAGGTTCTCTAGGTTTTGGCCTTAATACAAATTGCTATGTGTGTTGTAAAGTCAACACGTCTGATCACCCATTTTAATTTTTTATTTAACCTTTATTTAACATAATGGGCCAGTTGAGAACATTTTCTAATTTGCAACGGCAACCTGGCCAAGATAAAGCGCAGTTGTGCAACATGACATAAAGTTAGTTACACATGAAGCACAAAAAAATTAAAATACAGGGTGCAGACACTCAGAATATATGATAGAATTATACAAGTGCATCTTAAAAAAAAATTATATTGTAATTTAATTAAAAAGGGAGACCTTCAAATATTATAGATTCATTACACATAGTGACATATTTCAAGCTTTTTTTTGGTTTCAATCTTAATGATTCCATCTTCAAAAATAAAAAATCCAGTATATCTGTCACAATTGAGGTGTAGTTGAAGGAGGGAGACCGAACAGGAATGGCAAGTTTGCAGATTTAATGATAACACAGGGTTAACCTAGCAATAGCTAAACTAGAAAGAGGTGTCATACTAACTTAAAATGACTTACACCTATATAACATAAAACGACATGCAATGCACTTATATATTGAACACCAACTAAACAGAATATATACATAGACAACTAAATACATAATGGAGTCCAGTCTCAGTTCTGTTCACGCAAGACAATTTGAAAATATTACAATAAAGAATTTGTAATACATAAATGTGGACCTAAGAAGAACTCTAATCAGCTGATGCAGTAATTTGTGCAAAAAGAACCTCAGCCAATTATTAAGTGCATAATTTAACATAAATTTCACACAGTCCAAATTTCTGTATTATAAGTTCTTCATAAAAAATATTTTGAGATACTGGATTCTTGAGTTCCATGAGCTGTAAGCTGTAATCATCAGGATGGAAGCAAAAAAGGCTTGAAATATATCACTTTATGTGTAATGAATCTAAAATATATGAAGTAGTTACTTTTTCAATTAAATTTAGAAAATTAACCCCTGATTGTCAAATTCTGCCTAAAAAAACATAACCAAAGTTAAACTCTTGTTACACTGGACCTGAGGCAAGTACAAACATATGGTTGATATTTTTTTAAAGAAAAGACTTTGAATTTTTTGAATATGTAAAATTCATTTCAAACAAATATACACAGTGAATATGGCACAAGATGAAATAAAGAAAATGCATAATTATTTTCTGTTTTTATTTTTCTACATCCTCTTTGAAAGAACCCAACAAAGCCATATATTAAGATAGGATACTGGATCCAATTCAAATCATGTTGTTAATGGGCTGGCCACATAAGTCTAACAGCTTTTGGACACTTTTTACATCTGTCTTTAGTTCAGAAGTGCATGGAAAATACACTCGGTTTTTCATTTATTTATGAGTAGATTTAAAAGTCCGGTAAGAAAATGCTATTTTTACATTCAAGATGGATTTTACCTGGGAAATCTATGCTTTAAGTCATTACTGGGACCCTTTGATGACCAAAAAGAAGGATTTTATGACCGTAAGTAAAATATTTTGTACTAAAATCTTAACATAAGTGACGTGTGGTAACCTGTATTTCCTAAGTATAATGTGATTGTTTTCAAGACGCGTACCTGACATTAAGTAGTCTAACGTTGTGAGTTTTATAGCTACACTAAAACCGAGATATTTGCTAGAATCCAAAGATTCTAAGCTTTAAGAACATATAAGACTTTTATATATATCCTAAGAAATGAGCGTGGTAGTTGTTTCTAGTTGGCATTTTGATTTTTTTTGAAAAAAAAACGCTTTACTGTTTTCATAATGTGCAGTTGGAACTCGCAGCCATAACATTTTTAATTTTACAGCTACACTAAAACCGAGATTTCTACTCGAACCCCAACATTCTAAGCTTTAAGGAGATATAAGACTTGTATATATAACCTAAAAAATGAGGGTGCTAGCCGTGTTTTCCCTTTGCCATTCAATTTAGTTTTAGGTACAAAAACGGCTAGTTGAGTTTTTGGTACTGGCTGTTTACGTCACATTATGACTAATAATTATCTCGTTTTCATAGCTATTTTAAAACCGAGATATTTGCTAGAACCCCAACATTCTATGCTTTAAGGACATATGAGACATGTATTTATAACTTAAATATTGCATTCGTGAGCTTTGTTTTTATTCCTTAATGTATTTACTATGAAGTAAAAAAAAACATTTTTTTTTAAAACGCGTAGCTGACATTAGGTAGTCGTAACGTTGTGAATTTTATAGCTACACTAAAACCGAGATATTTGCTAGAATCCCAAGATTCTAAGCTTTAAGGACATATAAGACATGTATATATAACCCAATAAATGACGGTGTTAGCCTTGTTTCTAGTTTTACATTCCATTTAATTTGAGGCACATGTGTACAAGGCACGTAGCTCACATTATGAGGGAAA
>JACXGM010030994.1:0-13102 GCA_016801145.1 Umbra pygmaea
CCAACTGCTATTCCCTCGAGCCCATATGCCCAAACCCTCTCCCGTGCCCAAACATAACAGTTCTGCCCGACTCTATGCAGTAATACAACATGCCCTATAATTCATGCTAATAATGAACACACCAGAGGCCTATAAAGAAACTGAGACAATTAGTACTCTGGTGACCCTGACCTCTGGAAACCCCGGATACCCCTAACACCTCTCTCTTCCTTGCTCGCTCTAATATTATCACTTTCCCCTGTTATTCAGACGTTGGTAGATGAAAAAAATGCAATCTGTACAGCAGCATGTTACTGACGGAGGTTACAGGAAAATTTGACTTCACTTGAACGACGGCAATCTCATCACTTATCCATCCCATTTCTGTTTTTTGCCAAGCTATCTTCAAATGTTGGCAACACTGAAATAACTAGCTGTAGCGCAAACTGTAACCCTTTGCAAACAACTAATCAGAAAATTATGTAGTAGAGCCTTCCTTGATTAGACAGTTATCGCAGCACTTATCTTTCCCATTTCCATATTTTGCCAAACTATTTTCAAATGTTGACAACCCTGAAGCTTGTTTAGTGTTTTTATCGAGCTAGTCGTCCATTTTTTGTCTCACCCTGGACACATGGCTAATTTGCATAAAGTCCATGTACTGAGTAGCATAGAAATTCACTCCCTCAAATAACATTTTTTTTATTACGCATTGATATGAGTTCAGATTTTATAATGATTTTGTATGTCTCCAATTTTTTCAGAAACAGATGCTGTCAACTGACACGCACAAACTTGGGTCTCCCCTAGAATGAATCAGACATCTAGACATGTAGATTTATTTTCTGTCAAATGTCATATAATTGTTCATTTGTACATCATCTTCTGCGTTACCTTAACCTTTCCCAAACCCTAATGTTAACCACATCTAACATATATTAATCCTACATGTTATATTTTGAAAACAAAAATGAATCTTGTCATATACATTTTTCTTATTTCATTGGAGCGCTGAAAAAACCTTCACATACATATAAAAAAAAGAGACAGGTCATGTTTTGTTTTAACCCTGAAATGACAGAACTGATTCAAACAACCAAAGGCTTAATGTGTAGTTGACTAATTGAATCAGGTGTGCTAGTTTATGGTTAACACTAAAACATGGCATGTCTAGGGAGGCCCGAGGAGAGGTTTGAGAACCACTGGATTAACACATGCGCCACAGGTGTGTGCATAATGAGTGGCTGCAGCTGGAAAGGAACGGTGGCTTCGGAAAGAAGGGAACGTTGTGCGCCAAATGCCCTAGACGCCCTCAGGTGGTGATTCAGGAGAGGGCGATGTGACAGCTTTAACATAACAAAATGTGTAGCGTTCCAAGAAAAGCCTGTCTGCCTGCATGTCTGTCTGTCTCTGTCTCAGGATATGGGATACAAAAATGTATTTGTCTGAGGTGATGTGCCACCCAAGGGGGTAGGCTTAGACCCAGAAGTTGAAGCAGCCTGGGGTGGATTCTGATGCTACCTGGCTATCACCTCACGTTAGCATTCCATAGACTCCCATTCATTTTAGGAGTCACTTTGACAGCGAAAAAAGGGACCTCCAAAGCGTTTCTTTATTTATTTCTAAAGAAACAGGACAATGTATAAAAAGCTACATTACCTTGTATCTCACGTTATGACCCTGTAGCAGCCGTTTTTGTGAAAATATGCTAACTGTTGTGTCATAACTACGCAACTTACTGTCGCACAGTAGAGAAATTACCATAACGTCCAAGAGAAGCTTGCAGGCAATCGGGGGGATGTGGAGGCATACAGTCAAAATGATAAAATAATTAATCAGAATACTTGCCAAAAGTTGCTCCTGCTCCTACGCTCATGGACAACTCCTACTCACGCGTTCTTTTCTTTGCAAGAGGCAAGAATCAAATTGATTCAGATTTCTCTTGGCAAACCTACGAGAAGTATTACAATGTTCAGACACATTGCTCACATCACATCTACGTCGTCACGCTGAGCGTGAGGCTGCACATTACGCTTGGCTACCACCGAAAAAGTGCTTCTAATTGACTTCACTTGCTCTTCATAGGAATTAATGCTCTCCACGTCCATTCATTATATTGTCATTGGTGCCAACAAATCAGCTCTCGTCTAGGGCCCCCAAATGCCTAGGGCCGACCCTGTTTACACCCCACATCGCCTGCAGCCTAAAACTGCAACGTTATTACCTGATCTCATGCACTATTGTACCTGTAGTTCTTGTTTTACAGGCCTATTGTCCAGCATTGCAAAACACATGATTATTAAAGTAAGTATTCATGCAATTGCAATAGCCTATCTTACTGTACAATGTCCAATTCATAGCATAAAGTTAGGTTTTTATTTTATGAGAGATAAGAATATCTGTCTTTCAAGGGCAAGGGGCAATTATTGTCCCTGTCTCAGACATTTGACGATAGAGAATCATGTAGAGTAGGCTAAACCCGATAGGCGGAGCCAGCTAAAGCCCCCGCCCCCCCACATGCTTTTAATACAGATGCTTTGCTCTGTCCGCTTGGCGTTGGCACCGAGGGACGCTAGCGAACGGAAGGCAGCAGCAATAGTGTTTGAGAGAGTGGGGGAGAGAGAGCGGCAAAACAACATAATGACAGCACCGAACACATACGACGTTATTGTGATCGGAGGAGGAATATCAGGTACGTGCACATTTTAAGGGAGGCTTCCGAAAAACATGCTGCAATTGTCCTCTTGGCTAGCGGTAATACATTGTTCACTATAGGGGTAATACATTGGGAGACCGTGAATTCCGAGTGATAATGCACGAATCGCAGCCACCTCGGTTTTTTATGTAGCCTTTACTAACTGTTGCAGCAACACATTAGCAACATTATCCACACGTCAGACACCCAATGCGTGCTGTTATTATAGACGAAATATCGCCTACAATTGCATGATCTGTTGCATGATAATAGGCGTTATGCTTAATATGGACTTTCAATAACTTATTATTTGTTTTGGCTTGGCACGTACTATCGACAGTCTCTTCAGCGAAGCCGCATCCCCTCCATTAGTCGCTTAATATGAGTGTCCAATTGCAAAAATCTTGAACCATGCTCTACTATTTTTTAGCTGAATTATAGCAACTCGTGCATCTTTTACCTGCTATTAATTGCGTTATGCACGTGTTATAAACATTAGACATAAGCAATAACAGTATTATTGCGTTTAGTTCCATTACACTTGAAAATACTTATCCTACCTGTCTACACCTCTCAGATGCAAACCGCTCTTTTGTGTGCTAGACAGCAGGGAAATGCAACAGGTGTTTATATTTTGTGAGCATTTCACACAGGTACCTTCGTCGTGCAAAGCAGACATTTAAATAAAACAACATAACGTTATTTTATTAACGTTAATAAATGGCTATGGTGTAGAACGAAGCTATATTTGTAGTATGTTATAACATTCTCTGAGATGTCACTGTCATTAAGTTTCATCACATTTCGCTCACTCATCTGTGTCCTAATTGCAAAGTGACTGATGTTCCTAGCATACATTCATCATCACACGAGACGTTTTGCTTTGTAAACACCAGCCCGAGAGGCTTGTGGGAAGCCAAATACGGGATGAAAAGCAGGACGACTAAGCGTCGGTTAAAACAACAATTTTAACAAATGCATGGCAATAATTAGTCAACAGGAAAATGTCGTATTATCCCAGCAGCCCATGTTTCAAGATTAAATGCACAAAGTCAAGCCTATAGTTGCGACCAGTTCGTTTTTGTAATTGAGAATGGTATTCAACGTACTTAACGTTAACGTACTTTAAATAAGGGTAAGATAGTATAGACCCGATAAAAATCAAAGTTACCCTCAGTTTTCAAGAGATCCGCACATCAGTGTTAGAGGCAGGTAAACAAATAAAAACACTCAACACTGCAGAGTTTTTATTTAAATTGTTTATACTTTTGGTACCAGCGTAAAGGTACAGTAGGAAATCCGGAAAATAATTTACTTCAATATACATGGTTAACTACTGCTCGTCTTCCCCCAAGAGAATGCAACTGTCTGGGTCAGTTATTCCATTTCAACGGTAAATCAAATATTGAAACATAATTAATCAAATCATGTTCCATTAAGCTACATCCTGTTTGTCACATGGTCCTCTATGATAGGGTAAATCTCCTCACATATGACACGTGCTGGATAAACCATGTAAAAAATTACCAGGTAAAAACACACACATATATATATACATACATATTTATGTATAATGTAAATAGCAATAGTGAATATGTGTAGAAAAAGTGTTAATAATATCTATTTATTTGTCTTTTTTCACATTTATTTACCCAGGTGGGCCAGTTGAGAACAGATTCTTAATCGCAATGGCAACCTGGCCAAGATAAAGATTAATGCTGTAAGAAGACAAACATATGTACCCTCTCAACCTATCGATGTTTTGGACAAGGAGTAAAGCTGTTAGTCATAGATCATAATCTGATGTTCAATTTGGGCTTTTATTTTAGCCTCAATTCTTTCCTAATGATATAGAAGTAAAAATTATATAACATATGATGAAGATGTGATTCTATGATTTGCTTTCTGTAGTTTGAGGGAAGTTAACTTCTTCCCTAACGACACTTGACTCAGCTGATTATGATATGATGCTGTTGAACTTGGCAACCAAAAACACAGACCGTTAACTTCTTTCACTCATCCTTTGCACCACAGGCCACAAAAAATCCCAAATTCTGATTTCATAACGTTTTGTTTGAGATCAGTCCAGAATAGAGCAGAATAAAATGAGAAGAAAATAGAATGATATTAAATAGATACTTCTAGAATAGGCATGAATGCAATTGAAATGTATAGAACTAAATACAATAGAATAGAATAAAGTAGAATAGAATTTAATTGAAATCAAAATAGTTTATCCACAATCCTGTTCCAGGCCAGACTATCAGGATATTTTTTGACAAAACACACAAAGGCAGAGATCATTTCATTGGTCAACCCTACACCTGGAATTCAATTGGTTGGTGAATTTTGAAAGGGTTGTAACACACAAAAATCAGAGAGCAAAGGAGAAATCCAAAGGAGTAAAAGTGAAATCTGTCCAAGCAACAACATATCTGTGTCCAAGCATAAAGTTTGAGCAGAAGCCCAGCAAATTCAAGCACGAACAGTGGCTATTTAAATGTGAGAGCAAGGATTTGATGGAAATTATTACAAAATCTGAACATAATATTAATTTGAAATGCTTTCAAATTGAAAGAACACACTCTTGAATAAAGATAGGAATAAACCTCCATACATCACATGCTACTAGTCCATTTATTGAATCCTAGCCAGCAATACTAGTTAGCTCTTTAACCATGACAGCCAACTCACGAATTCATTATATTATGGATGGACAAGTCAGTACCTTACCTAATCAGGCTGTGTTGTGTACACAGTAGGGCTGCTCAATTATGGATAAAATCATAATCACGATTATTTTAGTCAATATTGAAATCACGATTACTTAAAACGATTACTCATTGACTTTGGAAATGTGCATTTGTTGATTTTGAAAAACAGTGAAAAAAAATTCTGACGTTGGGAGCGAGTCTCTTGTATTGGAATGCATTTTCTGACTTTGTTGAGAGTGACCAGCACACACAGTTTGTTTGAATGTTTGGATTTGATTAGACAGCAATGTCTTTTAATTACATTTGCAAATAGGTTATTTATATGTATTCTATTAAATAAATTAACACTTCTAAACATATCTTATTTTCTATTTTGCCTGCAGGTTTTTTATGTGCGCACGATAGACTGTGCTTAATTATGTCTGCTGTAGAATCGCAAAAAGCAGTTCAAACAAACTACTGAATAGAAGTAACTTCACGAAGCCTGGCTCTTCAATCAGTAGAATAATTGTTCAAAAGTAATACATGGCACTACACTACACCTGCTCTAATGAAACACAGAACGAGAACGTGATTAACTGCTCAATGATAGGGATGGGTTGTTATTTTCGTTGCTTTGAGGTACTGAGAGATGCGCAATCTAATACTGAAGAAATATGTTTCAGTAAACAACGCTGCAAGGACACAAATAAAATATCCTAAACAAGACACAAACAGACAAAGCTGGTAAGCTAACTAACAAAGAAAGTACCTTCGTTGATGTGAGGTAAAGTCATGGAGCTGCCGCAATCACCTGCTATTGCTGTATAAAATACTGTAGACCATAGATCAGTACTCTGCCTTTGTCACCTCATCAGCCAATTCTGCACAGCATTTCTTATATAAAGCACGCAGAGCAACTCTGGTAAAATGGTGGCGAGATGGCAAATTATAACGCTTTTCCAAAGTATGCAACAAAATTCTAGAGCCGTCGTTCTCAACTGTGCTAATTGGGCACACCTCTTTGGTTAAAAAGTATGAAACGGCATGTGTTATTTTTTGTGCCACCGCGCTCGATGGATATGGAGTAGCACTGTAAAATCCGTCTTTACAGTTTTTCCAATTGCTTACACACAAAATGCAAATTTGGCTCATTGTGTCAAAACTCAACACACAATAATTCTTTACACAACACTTGGAGATTAACATCTAACTGCCATGTCAAAAAGACATTCTGCAATCAAAACTGAACACTCTGACTTCAAAAGGCCCTCTTCAGATCGATAGGGAACATACATGCACATGAACAATAAACCAGATACAACACACTGGTCAACTTTAGTCAAGATACTTCTGTCGTTTGTAGTTTTTAACCGTTTTTATTCCCGCAACCAAGCCTCAGTGATACATTGTATACAGGTAGCACATAAACTCCCATTACAAGTCAGAGATTACGCCCTCGATTGTAATTGGGCCACATCACCTCGTCCACATCACAGGCGATGTTCTCCCTTGCCATTCAACGGGGAAAATATTGCGTGGATTG
This sequence comes from Umbra pygmaea, assembly GCA_016801145.1. Classification (NCBI taxonomy): domain Eukaryota; kingdom Metazoa; phylum Chordata; class Actinopteri; order Esociformes; family Umbridae; genus Umbra; species Umbra pygmaea. The sequence goes on from JACXGM010030994.1 coordinate 6,914, forward strand.
ACCCCACCTCAATGTCTGTGCATGCCTTCTCCATTGCTCGCAGGAGTGGCATGCGTGCATGTGGTAGGCGGTCATAGACCTTCCACTGCCATGACAAAAATAATTCCTTTATCGGGTTGAGGAATGCTGAATAAGGGGGCAGGTTCAGAACCGTGAAATGGTTTTGGTTGGCGAACCAGAGCAGCCCGGTGGAAACTGACATTATCCCAGATGACAACGAACATGGGCTGCCCTGGTCCATCCTATGTAACAGCGGCATGTAGTGCATACAGAAATGTCAGTATGTGTGCAGTGTTGTAGGGACCCAGGGTGGCATGGTGATGGAGGACCCCCTCACCACTAATGGCAGCGCATGGTGATGTTGCCCCAGCACTGCCCGGGGACATTCTCGATGGCCCTTTGGCAGATGATGTTTCAGTCCCGATGTTTGGTTTTTACCAGAGTCTCTACCTCGTTCTCCTCTCCCTCTTCCCGTCTCTTCCCCATCTTCTCCTTACCCTTGGTCCTTCAGCCTCCATATTCGCGATTGTTCATACCTGAATTATATGTATAGCAGCCGCGGTCGGTGGATCTAAATTGGGGAGGACGGGCTCGTATTACGCTCGCAACCGGAGTGAATGGAATGGTGCGCAACGAACAAAACCAATTGTTTTTTCTGATTTGCACACATTCCATTCACTCCGGTTCTGAGCGTAATATGAGCCCGTCCTCCCCAATTAAGATCCACCGACCGCGGCTGATGTATAGTGACTGATTGGTGTTCAGTTACAGGTTAAGTGCTTTACTGTGTGTGCGGGGGTGTTGCTAATGTCGTGTGTGTTTTAACTATTGAATGGATGTGCTGACTGCACAGTGTTTCATCATTGGCCAGTGTGTGTAACACATGCACGATGTGTGTAGTGTTTTGCCCCGTGTGTTACAGAATTGTTTACGGTGCCATGCCGACATTGTGTTTATTCATTTGGTGCCTGAGTGTACCAAATGCATTCAAACGTTACGGTTTCGTTACTTTGGTCTGAGCATTCACTTTTAGTGTTTTAGCAATCGGGTAAAACTGTAATAGACGACTGAGTGAGTTTAGCTTTCGGGGGGTACAAAAGTGCGCTTGTGTGTGTCATTCGTACACAAGACAAAAATAAGAGTTCTTACAAAATGAAATGTACTACAAAATAATCGTTTTTTCTCGATTACATTGTTTTTGTGATCGTTAGGAGCTGAAATTGAAATCGCAATCAAAATTTGAGTAATTGCACAGCCCGGGTACACAGCATAACGAAAGGCAACTCCGGCATGGGAGCTAATAGTCCCAGAGCATCATCAGTTGGTCGGTAGCTGGAGCCTAATAATAGCATTAGCTAATTCATCCAGGAAAGCAACAATAAGCTAATTTATCAGGGTCCATAGGTCAGGTCCAAAGGGGAAACTTGAAACTGTTGATGTAAATTTGCTGGTTGAAATTGAGGCCAGGTCTAAGGGGAAACTATAAACTTTGTTCATCTACATTTGTCCATGCGTTGTGAAGGAGAGAAGACCAATTTTGTTGTTATGACAGAACATCTGTTCAACAAAAATCAGAGTTGTAGACAATTATCAGTCAGAGAACATTCTATTGGAATACTTTTCAGAATACTTCTGCCTTTATCAAATTTGAAATAAGACAAAGAGGAACTCTTGCAAGAAGATTAAGTGTCCTGCGATGCGTGACTCATACATACATCCTTAGGTTTGACGTGTTGCCATGCTATCTTTGCATATCATGTCACAAATATTACAACGAGTGTTGTCTGTATCAATTTTAGTAAAGTTTAGCCACACTTCTGACCGCTTTCGGCTTGCCATCACACTTGTGTCAACAATTGACAAGCTGCAGAGGTGAGATAATCTCACAAAAGATGCGCTCTCAGGTACAAAAATTTGGCACCGATTGATTTTACATGAACCAATACTCGGTAATACCGACATTATTCGGTCTGTACCGGTAAAAGTACAAGGTTTGGTACCCAACACTAGCAGCACTGGTATGTTTAACTAACAATGATAATTACGTGAAATGTACTGGATGGAGTTGGATATCCATTAGAAACTGTATGTTTTGTAAACAAGTAATCAAAGTACTGTACTTTGGCTAGCTGACAAATCACATTAGCTTACCTACTGTAAAGTGTTGAATGCAAAAATCTATCTCTAGGTCTGTAAGCTACATAGATGTAGTTAGCTTGATATGTTACACTTGGTTTACTATTTCATTCAAGGACATGATAACACAACAACATAAGCAGTACTGTATGTGTGCTCATTACACTACATTACCTAATCAGGCTGTGTTGGGTAGACCACAATAATAGAAAGGCAAACTCGGGACGAGGCCAACAAATATATATATATATTTATACAAACTTTATAATGCCTCGGTCTGAAGCTATGACCTAGCTACCTCAGTGGGTAACTAAAGGTCTCAGTCACTAATTACCCCGAAGTTTACTGAGAGCACTACTACCTAGCTAACTCCAAATGGTACAGATTGAGCAAATATATGTCATCAATGTTTTGATTTTATGTCGCAGTTTTCACAAAATATATGTATAAACACACATATAGCTAGCCAGCTCTCCAACAACATGAGAAACAGCTAATCTAGTTCCTATTAATCTTCAAATTTAGCATTCAAAGTAATAATAAAATGGTAAATTGCTATTTAAAGGTACAATATGTAATATCAATCAAAACAATAACAAAATACATACTTTGCATGGAAAGAAAACATCACTATACATATATTATATATATTTCTTAGTTGTGTACTTACATTATCCTAAATGTTTCCACCAACTTTCAAATCCAGAGAAATTTGTAATTTTATTTTTATTTGAAGACACGGGAAGTTTCTTTTTGTCGCCCGTCAATGACGTAATATAATATAGTTGCTCTAAGTTCCAGGGAACCGCCAAACATAACGTGAATAAAGTTATAATATTTTTAACACATTACTTTGTCAGTGAACATTTTTTCTGCCGGAGACGCTAGATTGGAAGGTTGTCATTGACGACGATAACAAAACCCATGATCCCACGCAACCTCCCGACGTCATCCAAGTACATCTTTTGCTATTGTTTTGATTGAGAGCCCCCTGGTGGCCGAAAATTACATATTGCATGTTTAAATATAAAACAGTAAATAAAATAACACACTAAACATAATACATTTCTGCAGATATTACTTGTTCTTAATACTAAATAGGTTGAATAAACTTACTGATTTGTTCTCTCAGTCCAGTTGTCTGGATCTCTTTTCCAGTTTATTTTAGGAACATTGAAGTCCTCTGGTTCAAACATGTACTGATGGTTATTAGAATGTAAAAGAAAGTTAAAACAATTCCTTATCTGCAAAGTCTTGTTAGTCAGCAAGATGTTGTTGTGAGGGAAGCATTAGAAAATAATGACAGGTGGGCGGGACTTGGAACAAGAAAGCGAGCCATTGTAGTTCTGTATGTACTGAAAAAAATCCTTCTACCTTGTCTTTTTTGCATTATAATGCCTGAAAGAAACATCACAGAAGCTATACCTTAAAAAATCAAGGACAACCGAGGCTTCTATGAATAAGTTTGAAAGCACGATCAGTATAACAGGGACGGTTTCGCGACAGAAGCCACGCCTACATTAATTTTTCTCGACAGTCCTTTCAATCTACTATGTGATGTTGTAGAGTAGCATTTGCGCGAAACTGGAAATCTGTCTCTCTCTCTAACCAGGCATGGGTGAAACATATTTCACTGTTCTACAAATGTCTGTGAGACGCTCCTAGCATCTCCAGATTGCTGTATGGTGGAAGTTACCTTTAAGGTTTTGTCTGTGTTTAACTGCACTTCAGATTGATAGATTGATAGACCTATAGATTGAGACCACTGTCAATGTATTTTGTAGTTTTAGTGATATTGTTTTATGACTATCCGTCTGTCTGTCTGTCTGTCTGTCTGTCTGTCTGTCTGTCTGTCTGTCTGTCTGTCTGTCTGTCTGTCTGTCTGTCTGTCTGTCTGTCTGTCCATCCGTACCTCTCTCATTCTGTCTGTATAACCGCTTGTCTGTAATTTAGGACAATCACAATTGTGAGAGTCAGTAAGTCTTTATCTCCTAATAGGACTTCTCACGGCCAAGGTTTGGATTATAACAGTTAGTCAGCTACACCAGTGTTCCTTTTAGTGAGCCACATACTGTGGCTTCAGAACCTGTTCAGTCAAAGGATCAGTTCCTGCTTATATGTTGTCTCAAAGGTATTTTTGCGTCTGTCAGTGAATTACTATTTATACTCGTATTTTTATAATTTAGCAGAATCTGTTATCCAGAGTGACTTGCTGTGTGTATTCATCTTAGAATAGCTAGGTGTCCTGAAATGCCAATATATGTTGTCTAAGAGTTATATATGCCTGTAAACGGATGACTATTTATATTTGTGTTTTGATAATTTAGCAGAATCTGTTATCCAGAGTGACTTAATCTTAGGTGGGGAAACCACAAGCCAATATATGTTGTCTAATAGTTATTTTTCCCTGTAAGTGGGTGACTATTTATATTAATATGTAGATTTTTAGCAGACTCTTTTATCCAAAGCCTGTTGTTGAGTGTATTCATCTTAAAATAGCTACAGTAAGAGAAAAGCACACAACTCAGTGCAAGTATTAGCTGGAGTTCCTGCCACAGCATTTTGATTGGATTAAGGTCAGGACTTTGACCAATTAAAAACTGGTAAATCTTCTTTCTCACGAGCCATTCTTTTGTCGAATGCTTAGGGTCGTTGTCTTATTGTAAGACCCACTTTCAGCCCAGCTTTAACTTTTTGACTGATTGCCTCATGTTCTGTTCAAGATTCACTTGGTATACATCCAAACTCATGGTTCCCTTAAAGAGCAACTTGCAGGTTTAATTGATAACTGAATTAATAGTTAATGTTTTGGGAAGGGGTCTTTTAAAAACATATGTAAGAATTTGTTACACAAAACATAAAGCAGGATTTTGATGAAAATGTGCCCATAATAAGCCAGGCTCCGTCTGGCTAGCAACGCGTCATATGACGTAGGCAGAGGCAAATACGAGCTGCGCTTTGCTCTCTCATTGTGTTTGTCGATGTAGTTAGAGCAGTGAGAGACAGTGCGAGATATAGAGAAAGTTTTACAGTAGCCGTAATTGTAGCAGCTTAGTTTCACTTTCGTTTTCATCCGTAATTTGAGCATGAATTTTACAGTCTACCTCGCATTATGTCACCTCCGATCTGTGATTTATAGATGCAGATGTTATTGTTAATTACAATTTTATCTCTAAATAGTGTTTTTGGCAGTTATCTATTTCTCCAATCTAGTTGTTTTTCATTACTGTACACTATTCTATATTGAGGTGTCCAACCTGCAAGTTCCTCTTTAATGATGTGCAGTCATCCAGAAGAGGAAAAGCAGCCCCAGATCATAACATTCCCACCAACATGCTTGACTTGATGAGATTCTTTTGGTGGTAGGCAGTTTTAGGTTTTTGCCAAATTCAGTGGTTTTGATTGTGTCAGAAAAGGTACATTTTTGACTGATCTGTCCAGAGAATGGACTTCTAGAAGTCTTCATGTTTGTCCAAGTTGTTTCTGGTAAGGGTAAGATTGGCAGTTTGGTTATTTATTGACAGCAGAGGTTTTTTCCTAGCAATCCTGCCATGAATGTCATTTTGATTTAGTGTTCTTATTATTGTTAAATTGCAGAAGTACAGTTAGTGAATGTATTCCTCTTGCGCATGATCTGACTAAAGACCTCCGTGTTGAATGAGCTGGCAGGTTTACGACAAGGTTAGGTGGACCAATTGGGTGGGAAGAAATGTTTAGAAAAATTAAAGATCTCTTTATATAAACTCATTATGCCACATTTGAAAAAAATAAATCTTAAAATAACCCTCTGCCTCAAATCATGTGACAGGCATGCACAGTAATGCCAATTGAATTACACATTTATAGTGTTCATGACTAGGGCTGCAACAACGAATCGATGTCATCGATAAAAATCGATTATTAAAATTGTTGGCAACGCATTTCATTATCGATTCGTTGGGTCTATTTTGTTGCTCGCTGTGTGGTGGAGCTACGTCACTTAAAGAACATTTTTTTTAACTGTCTGACCGAAATCTTCGATATTATGGCAGAACTTCACTTTCAATTCAACAA
>JACXGM010030995.1:0-13101 GCA_016801145.1 Umbra pygmaea
ATTTTAATTTTGTAGCGAGTAACGACTTTGTTTTGGAAAATGTAAAGAAGTAAAAGTATCAATTTTTGTAATAAAATGTAGTGAAGTAAAGTACAAAGTTGGCAGACAGATACATACTCAAGTAAAGTACAGATACACGAAAAAAATACTTAAGTACAGTAACGAAGTATTAATACTTAGTTACTTTACACCACTGGGTACTGCACCATGAAATGGTTGATGTTGGCGAACTGCCGTGGTCGGTCCTATGTGACCGCGGCATGTAGTGCTTGCAGAAATGTCAGTATGTGTGCAGTGTTGTAGGGACCCAGGGTGGCATGGTGATGGAGGACCCCCTGACCACTAATGCCGGCACACATGGTGATGTTGCCCCCGCATTGCCCGGCGACATTCTCGATGGCCCTTTGGCCGATGATGTTTCAGTCCCGATGTCTGGATTTAGTCTCTTCCTCTCTCCTCTCCTCTCCTCTCCCTCTTCCCGTCTCTTCCTCATCTTCTCCTTCCCCTTAGTCCTTCAGCCTCCATATTCACAATTGTCTCACGACAGGTGCTCATACCTGAATTATATGTATAGTGACTGATTAGTGTTCAGTTACAGGTTAAGTGTTTTACCGTGTGTGTGGGGGTGTTGCTAATGTCGTGTGTTTTACCTATTGAATGGACGTGCTGACTGCACAGTGTTTCATCATTGGCCAATGTTTTTAGTGTTTTGCACCGTGTGTTACAGAATTGTTTACAGTGCCATGCCGACAATGTGTTTATTCATTTAGTGCCTGTGTGTACGAAATGCACGCAAATGGTACGGTTTCGATGCTTTGGTCTGGGCATTCACTTTTAGTGTTTTAGCAATCGGGAAAAACTATAATTGAAAGGGGCGTGTTAAATAAAATAGCAGTGTGGAGTTCAAGCATTCTGTGAGAAAAACAGGTGTCAAACAGGTGTCCCTTATTCAAGGAAAAAGGCAGCAAATGTTGTATGTGCTGGTTATAGTGCATAGTAAAATGGATTGTTCCAGACAATGTTCAGGATGACAGCGTACGCTGATAAAAAAAATTATTGGAGAGGGGAAAACATACAAAGACATGCCAAAAATGAAAGGCTGCTCATCTAAAATGATCTCGAATGCATTAAAATGGCAACCAAAACCAGAAAGACGTGGAAGAAAATGGAAAACCACCATTCGAATGGATCGAAGAATAGCAAAAATGGCAAAGACTCAGCCAATGTTCAGCTCCATGGTGATCAAAGAAGATCTAAAGTTACCTGTGAGTACTGTAACCATTAGAAGATGCCTATGTGAAGCCAAGTTATGGTCAAGAAACCCCTGCAAAATCCCATTGTTGAAAAACCAACATGCTGAAGTGTTTACAATTTGCCAAAGAACACATTGACTGGCCTAAAGTGAAATGGCGCAATATTGTGTGAACTGATAAAAGCAAGATTGTTCTCATTGAGTCTAGGGTGAGCAGACAGTTTGTCAGACGACCCCCAAACACTGAATTCAAGCCACAGTACACTGTACACGCAAGCATCATGACATGGGGATGTTACCAGGGATCATGGATCACTTTGAATACACCAAAATATTTTAAGAGGTCATGTTGCCTTATGCCAAAGAGGAAAAGCCCTTGAAATTGGTGTTCCAACAAGACAACAACCCCAAAAACACCAGTAAGCAAGCAGCATCTTCATTCCAGACCAACAAGATTAACGTTATGAAGTGGCTATCACAATCCCCGGACCTTAAAGGTACAATATGTAATATCAATCAAAACAATAACAAAATACATACTTTGCATTAAAAGAAAACAACACTATACATATATTATATATATTTCTTAGTTGTGTACTTACGTTATCCTAAATGTTTCCACCAACTTTCAAATCCAGAGAAATGTGTAATTTAATTTGAAGACACGGGACGTTTCTTTTTGTCGCCCGTCAATGGCGTCATATAATATAGTTGCTCTAAGTTCCAGGGAACCGCCAAACATAACGTGAATGAAGTTATAATATTTTTAACAATATATTACTTTGTCAGTGAACATTTTTTCTGCCGGAGACGCTAGATTGGAAGGTTGTCATTGAAGAATATAACAAAACCCATGATCCCACGCAACTTCTCGACATCATCTAAGTACATCTTTTGCTATTGTTTTGATTGAGAGCCCCCTGGCGGCCAAAAATTACATATTGCACGTTTAATCCAACAGAAAACGTATGGGGTGACATCAAAAATGCTATTTCTGAGACAAAACCTATCTATTTCTGAGATGCAGAGGAACTGTCGAATATATTCCAATCGTCCTGGGCTGGAATACCTGTTAACAGGTTCCAGAAGTTGGTCAACTCCATGCAACACAGATGTGAAGCAGTTCTCAGAAACCGTGGTTATAAATTACAACTAAATATTAGTTGAGTGATTCACAAAACTCCAAGCATTTTTTAGTTTATGCAGTACATTTTTTGAGTTTGTACAGACAAATGCAGACACTGCTATTTTTTGAACAGCCTAAAATTCCTTTTTCTTTACTTACTGTAAAGTAATAACAAATCTGATAGATTTTTCTTCATGTTTTGATTTGGAATAGGCTGTACAGTGTTCCCAGTACTTTTGCATGTACGGAAATAAAATATATTTTAAGGATTGTGAGCTTTACTCTCTTTTTTGAACACTGCTATTGATTTGAACACAACTGCATATAATAGGTTTAAGTTTTATATACACATTAAAGTGTTGTAAAATATCCTGTGGCGTTTTCTGTCTGAACTGCCTCTTTACTACTGCTCTGTCACCACAGTGTATTTATTGGCCTACTTCTCTAATCTGACCTCATTTGCAACTCATTCTGTATACCTAGATATGTACTTTTTATTCAGTTTTGGGGATTTCTGTAGTACATGTAAACTCTTATGTTGTTTTTTCAGCCATTAAGGGTTATCTTGGCCAGGTTGCCCTTTTAAAAGAGAATCAGTTCTCAATCAGCGCTCCTAGTTAAATGAAGGTGTAATAAACAAGTAAGGTCCCTCCCATAAATTATGTATGTGGCCCACTAAGGAACCAAACTGGCAAGCTTCTTCAATTGCAAGCATCTTCAACTGCATTTCATAGACAGACATGTTGGATTCTGCATCAAAAGTGTTGTCTGGTGTAACAATTTGAAAAGCTAATTCCGTTTCAACACAGCAGATAGTAGTATGGAACAGAACATTCTTCTCTTCCTTATTCATGCACAATCCAACCCCAATGCCCTTTACCACAGCTGATGTTATGTTGGATAGCGAGTAAATGATAAGGGCCAACTTCAATTGGAAGGTGTTTCAGGCTCATTTGCGCTTTATACAGTAAAGGGAACAAGGTAATGGTTTGGGACACAGCCAGAGATATTTTAAATATTAACTAATGGTTTATGACGTATTTGAGATATCATAAAATAAGTAAGGGTGTGAGGATGTGTGTGTGCTGTTTATATATTCATGCACATAGGAGGATTTCATTAGTTTAATTGGTCCCAGCTAAAGTTAACCTTGCATATGAAATGTATAGATGTGCACATTCTAGGGGATTTTCAAAACAATTTTCTCACAGCCTGATTTGGTAACGACACCTTAATGTCTGAAACATGAGACACAGTAACACCTAAAGTTGATCAATGAGATATGGTACACCACAAACAAAAAACTGTATATCTGCAAAGGGAGGTTTGCTGGAATTAGTACATTCGTACTCTTTCAGTCAATTCTCCTCGTCAACCCCAGCATTTTTGTGATTAAGCTGCACAGACGAAATCCCATAACAAATATAGAAACTTAGGTCAAAGCAACTTACTCAAGGGCACAAATTATGTATGTGGCCCACTAAGGAATCAAACTGGCAAGCTTCATCAATTGCAAGCGTTCAACTGCATTTCATAGACAGACATGTTGGATTCTGCATCAAAAGTGTTGTCTGGTGTAACAATTTGAAAGGCTAATTCAGTTTCAACACAGCAGATAGTAGTATGGAACAGAACATTCTTCTCTTCCCTATTCATGCACAATCCAGCCCCAATGCCCTTTACCACAGCTGATGTTATGTTGGATAGCGAGTAAAAAATGAGGTCAGTCTTATTTTTTTTCAACTACAATTCACTGACTCCTCTCTGTATATTCTACTACACCCTCTAGTTGTATATAGGACACAACAGCTGTCAAACTCAGTCTACAGAAGGCCTAGGGGTCTGCAGACTTCCAGATGTTTTTTCTTTCAATTGTTGCCCAATTAAGACCTATACAACTAGTTAGTGACTTTAATTCAGCCATCAAGGTAAGAGGCCCTCCATTGTTGGTTACCTAATTTAGAGGGTGCATTCCACAGTGTAGCTGGGGTTAATTAAAGATAGCAACTTTGTGCCTCACTTATCTGATTAGTAAAATTCATGGTCCCTTTTTAAATTTTACATAAATGAAATTTTAAATGTAAAAATCTCAAAAATTCAAAAAAGGCATGTGATGTAATTGAAAGTGAATATCATTTCAATAACATCTCCTAGTCACGGCTCTCCCCCTGCTGGTGCATGTCTGCCGTCTTTTAAGATGACCACCTCTTTTAGCACCTGTCTCGTTTTGTCTCAATTGTCCTTGTGTATATTCTCCCTTTCCCCCAGAGATTTTTGTGTGTTCTTGTCTCTATGTTCAATGGTTTCCTAAGAAAGCCAAGCCAGTATTGTTTTTGTTTTTTATTTAGTTTTTGTGAAATTCCCTGTACTGAAAAAGTGGTGCCTTATGGGATTCACTCTGCTGATGGAAGCTAAATCACTGCACTCTGGAAGGGGCCACTGGAGAGTTGAATACGTATCACCTACACTCATGATCGTTTTGGCGAAGGTGCGTGTGAATGTGCAAATGGAGGCTGAAGGTGGAGGTAGTTTGTTTGAGATTCTGCACTATTCAAATAGTTTATTAAAATAGTTTTTTTTATTATTATCTGCAATGTATTTGTTTCTGGACAGATGATGAATGTCATGGAGATGTATGATTAGGTCTAGAGGTGGATGTGGAAAAATGGTTTGGTTCCAAAAGGAAATGCCCCATCTTACTGAGTCAATGATAACCATGTCATAGTCTGAAAAAACTGCATTGCAAATGAATCACTATTTCCGATTTTTGACTAGAACCCAAAGGTAGTGCACTACAGATGAGGTAAAGATGATAGGAGAACACACCCTAGGACTTGACATATCGATTGTTTCGGTCATGTTCTCTTAAACTCTTTACCACATCTCTATATAAGAAATAGTGTGCCATTTGACACAATGCAGCCATTATCTGACTCTGCTTGTGGAACCCACAGGCCCATTTCACAAAGTACAAATAGATCAGGTGCATTTTTATGTAAACAAATAACTGATATTTGTTTAAAATTCCCACAAACCATTACAGTCTAAACAAATGTGTTGACATGTTCCTCGTTATAGCATTATTGACAGTCATTTCAGTAAAAATCAAAAAGCAATAACTTTATACACAGCAAATTAACAAACTCACATGTAAATAAAAATTCTAAAAAATTCTATCAAAGTTTCACTGCTTCTGCGAGGGAACACTATGAAGTCCCTTCAGATTTCTGTGTACTTCATGCTATTTTGTAGAAAGGTATTTTCCCTTGTCTTACCCACAGATTGAGATACAATCTCCTCTCTACACTTTGAACTCACTACCGTTGTCATGCCATCTATATTCAGTTTTATCGGGCAACTGCCATTATTCAGTGTTTTTTCCATCGACTAATTCAACTGAAACTTGACAGCACATCAATTGTCAATAATTTGAATGACAAATAATTCCAAAAGAAACTGCTGATATTGTAAGTCAAAAAGGGTAATGTCATGGTGCATTAGAGAGATACAGGTTAGGTGGTTTGCTTGGCTTCACCATTTAAATTCTCTGTGAGATTTTACCACCTCTACGTTGTCTCTCGATCAATGTTAAATATGAGATGGCAGGTTTCAAGGCAGCTTGTTCGAAGTGTGTGTTTAAACAGTGGCTGTAAGTCTTCAGGGCCAAGGCCATTTGCGAAGTGCTCAGTGATCTCCTTGTAGAGGGAGGGGCCAATGTCCTCTGCAATGGCATACAGATAGTCAACACACACAGTCCATTGCACAGGCAGACAGGCACCCAGAAAATAAACACACTTACCCATGATGCACCTGTCTCTCAGTGTCTTTAGCGTGACAGGCACGCCCCCAGCATCCCTCAGCTGAAACTCCTCACCGTCATTGCCCTCTGCAGGCATCTGCAGGGCAGCGCGGGCACAGCTGACTACCATCGTTACATCCTCCTCTTCATCATCCTCCTCGAAATCATCAGCGTATTCACCGCAGCCCACATCTTCAGTAGTCACTATTAATGGCCGCATAATTGGTCATCAGATAATTAATATGTGAGATGATTGGTCATCAAATAATTCATATGAGACATACAGTTGTATGCAAAAGTTTAGGCACCCCTGACACCCCTTTCCATGATTTTCATTTATAAATAATTGGGTGTTTGGATCAGCAATTTCAGTTTGATCTATCATTTGTGACATGATTGGTCATCAGATAATGAATATGTGACATGATTAATCTTCAGGAAATGTATATGTGACCTTTGGTGAGATGCTCACATGTTTTTTTAATGGACTCTGAAATAAGGATCCAGCAGCATACAATTAGTGTGAATAAATAGCACATTAACTCATTCATTCATATATTAATGCATTGTGCCTGTGTGTTTACCATTGGTTTCCATCCAGACATCCTCCATGCCAGTGTTAACAGGTGTAGGGGTGTCCTTGTCCTCTCTGTGATCGTCAAAGGAAGGAGACAAGCTGTGGTCATCATCGAAGTCCTCAGAGTAGTCTGTTTGGTCTCCAACACTGACCACCTCCTCATCACTTACTTCCTCTTCAGAATCACTGGGACAGCATCCTGTCCTGTCCTCTACCTTCTCTTTCATTACCTCCTCCCCCCCAAAGGAAGGCCTGTGTGGAAGTAGTCCTGAGATGGTAATACATAACAGTGTGTTACTCAAGAACCAAAGTCAGCACATGAACAAAATAGACCTAATATTTAGCTTAGAAAATAATTTAGTGTACTGGAGTTGCTGTCACAGCTGTTGTCATTCCCTTCTGCAGTCACAGCCAAGCCAGGTGTGTTGTCATACACTGCCAGCTCTGCCTCTGTGTGCTTAACAAACCCTCTGAGATGGTCCTGTACGTAGGCCATACCCAGTATCGCAACAGCACTAGGTCTGTCCTCTGGCACCGGAGAGAGCAGCATCTGGACCAGAGAGGTGATACTGTCTGAGTAGACATCAGAAACTGGGCTGTACTCTCCTCTGATGATCTTATAGAACAGACTTAGCAGGTTGGAAGCAGCAAATGGCGGTCTGAGAGAGCAGAGCTCATACAGCAAGCAGCCAAGTGCCCAGATGTCAGACTTGGAGCTGTATGGGATGTCTTTACATAGCTCCGGGCTAAGGTAACTCGGTGTACCTACACAAGTGTGGGCCATATCCACTGTGTTGGTCATTATTTTTGATATCCCAAAGTCCCCCACTTTCACCACGCCTCTCTTAGTTAGCAGCACATTGGAGGTCTTGATGTCTCGGTGGAGGATTTTTGCTGAGTGGATGAAGCTGACTGCCATGGTAACCTGGACAAACCACTCCATTATCATCCTCTCTGGGAAATACTCTCCTGTCATTCTCTCCTTAACTTTGTCATCCAGTGTCCCTCCATCACAGTAGTCCATGACAATATAGATATATCCATCGTTTGGGTCAAAAAGAGCCTCACTGCACGTCACTATGTGAGGATGCTTCAGCCTCTTGATGATTTCAGCTTCTTGCAGGATTGCCCCTTTTGTCTTTGTTTTGCAAGAGTCGTCTGCGGCTATTCTTTTCACAGCTTGGAGTTTTTTGGACTTCAAGTGCTTCATAAGGAAGACCTCTGCTGATCCACCTTTGCCCAAACACAATATCTTTTCGAATAGTTCCATTCTAGTTAGTAAAATATGAATAGGTTATCAGCCATTTCAATTAATAAGAAAGAAAATATATATTGTAGGCTATTAGAAAAATTGTGGACACAATAAATGTCACGAAGCTTGTGTTTATTCTAATTGCCATAGTAACCGCTTCTGGTAAAGTCCAACACGTACTAAATAAGAGGGGTATCTTTTTAAATGCTATAAGAACACGTTTCAGAAACTATTACAGCGAAGTTTAGAAAATGTTTAAATGCCATATGCAATGTTATCCTCCTTTTTAAAATGTATCTATATTTCTGTACGTTGTCATGTAATTAGAGCACATATAATTGTGCGCACAAGAGTTCGCTATTGGAGGCTTGTTCAAAATCATCTAAACTGTAAACATGCGCAGTTCTTCGTCCCCCCTCTCCCGCAGTTGGTGCACATTTGTAAACAAGAAGCAGAAAAACCCCATCCCTTTCCAGCATATTGGTACTGTTCATTGAGTGTTTATAAGTATGCCACCTAAAGGAAAAGGTGGTAAGGATGGGGGGAAGGGAACCAAGGATGGAGCAAAGGGTGGCAAGGGCGGAAAAGGTTCGTTCAAAGAATCGACTAGGCATATTGTTGAATTGAACATCCAAACGTTAGCTAGCTAGCCAACTTCAAAATCTATCGTGCGTTTTATTAGCTAACTAGCTTAGCAATCATTCATGTAGAATGTTAATGTGATCGTTCAGGTGGAGCTACTGCTGCAGGTGGTGATAAAAAGGAAGAAAAGACGATTAAAGGAGGCACTTCTGTAAAGGTATTTAGCATAGAACCACATAGCTTTAGCTACTGTAGTTCAAGATATATTAAAACGCACATTACACCACATGTTGCTAGCTAGTTACTGTACAACTGAACCAACGTGTGTTTGTTTGAATACTGAAAAACATAGGTTGTATGACGTTACCTTAGACAACAGGTCAAATTGACTAGCTATGTTGTTGTGATGTATTTTCCAGGTCAGACATATCCTGTGTGAGAAACAGAGTAAATGCATGGAGGCTATGGAGAAACTGAAAGCTGGGGTTCGCTTTAGTGAAGTGGCATCACAGTACAGCGAAGACAAAGCTAGACAAGGGGTAAAAGCTTCTACCATGCACTTGCACATATTAACACTTACTATCATTCAAAACTTTACTATCATTCAAAACTGTATTGGAAATGTATCTGATTGAGGTGCTGCCTGGTAGTACTCAAAATATCCACAGGATGGCCAACTTTCTTCTTCATTTTTGTTTAACTGGCGGTTGGCACTCAACTGTAATGGTGCATTACCGGAGTGTAGAAGCTGAAACTGGATGAAAGGATATTTCCCATTCCCCATAATACATTTCACACAATACAAATTAGACTAGACTTACACTATCCATAACTTTACTTAATATATTCACCTCTGTCCTTAACCCTCATCCCGTGACAAAATGACACCCTGTACCCCTCCCCTACACCCTATTAAACTAGTGGACCGGAGAAATGCAAAGACCCAATTAAAGACTTCACTCCCAGATGTCTTAGTATCATCTTTGCATTAAACACTTCCACACCCCTCTCCCTCAGTCGTCTCCTTTATTTTGATGCCGTAGTACAGGGATGTCAAACCGGTTCCACAGAGGGCCGAGTGTATGCTGGTTTTTGGTCTTTCCTTTTAATTAGAGCCCAATTAAGAACTAGACTGCCAGGTGAGGGGAGATCTTAACCAATTAGTAACCTATTCAATCAGTCAGGTACAAGGTAAGAGCGAAAACCTGCATACACTCAGCCCTCCGTGGAACCGGTTTGACACCTGTGCCGTAGTACATGTCGAGGAATCTTTTAGCTCAATAGCACCACTTTCTCAACCAGTGGCTAACATTACACACTGCATTTTTAACGCTTATATTAGAGTACTATGTTTATGCATTTTCAAACTGAAGACAGCATCTATTAACCAACATTTAACTTTATGCACCAAACAAGCAAACCCAAATAAACAGTGAGGAACTTATCTGAATTGGCCCAGTATTTTCTCTCAAATCATTTTCTGTTTGTATTGAATAGTTTCTGTTGGCAAACCTATTGCATCAGTATCTGACTAACAAATACACCACTACAGTAGATGTTGTGTGATTGTGGTGGTAAAATTGACTGTAATGTATCTTTGCTATAACAGGGTGATCTCGGCTGGATGACTAGAGGCTCAATGACTGGACCATTCCAGGATGCTGCCTTCGCTTTACCAAACAGCACCATGGACAAACCGATTTACACAGACCCACCTGTCAAGACCAAGTTTGGATACCATATAATTATGGTGGAGGGAAAGAAATAAGTCCTAGGAATGATCTGCCACACTTGAATTTGGTATTTGGATGCTGTTTTCTCCCAAAGGAGAAGGAACAATCGCTAATGGACTCTTCAGTTTCACAGCAGTTTTTTTTCAGTAATTGCATTGTATTGTATTATCTGTGCTGGTGTTGAAACAGCAAAACACAAAATTGAAGTGATATGTAATGCAAAAGACACAACAGTTCAATAAAACGTATGTACTGCTGTCAGTACATAAAAGGTGTCAATTGGTCAATGAAACAAAACAGTAAAATGTCAGTGTGAATGAATGCAAATGTTTAATTCTTTGAAGCAGAAACTTAAGTAAAAGTTGTCCACTGTTCTACTACATAAATCGATTAATAGTTCTGACATTACCTCACTAGTCTCATGTTCCCTCAACTTTATACCATTTAAATTCCAAGAACCTAAATCATGGTTACTCAAATCTTACACTAGGAGGACTGAGGCCTGCTGATTTTCTGTTCCTCATTAATTGCACCCAACTGGTGTACCAGGTACAAATATGTCCCAGTTTAGAGGGTTACAATGAAAAACATCACAACTTCCTGAGATTCCATATTAATATAAAACTTTTTTAAATGGACAAAAATCAGAACTACATGGACTTTGTAGAGGGGTACCCTCAAGATATAATTGGATGTACTAATTTTTTCTATTCACAAATTAATTGAAACTGGTTTATAAGAATACACATTTTCACTTATACGATGGTAAGTCCAATAGTTTATCTTCCCTAAAGTTTTCTTAGATTTCTATATACCATGTCAAGTATTTTGGCGATACAGGCAAACACTACAGAGATGGTTTCTAGATGATTTAAGTTTTAAATCAATCCTATCAAAGTCATCATGCTGGTTGGTACATGTCATTGAATGTCCTTCATAACTGGTCATTTAACATTTCATCAAAGTGACAGGTCCATGCTTGAGTGTTAATTATTGGACTGGATTTCATTATTTCAGAAGCACATTTTTTCCAAGCACATCTCCAACTGAAGGAGTCCTTCAGGGAAATGTTATTCCAGGGGTCCCCGGAGTTGGTTGCATGTTAGCAAGGGGCCTGAAGGGCTGCAGGCTCTGCCGGGTCAGCAGCTGGTGTTGGAGAAGTTCGAAGAAGCTACGGAGGGCTTTCGGTCGGCACCAAGGTGCTTCTGGAAAACCATTCAGCCCCTCAGAAGGGGGAAACAGGGAACCATTCAAGCTGTGTACAGTAAAGGTGGGACAGTGTTGACCTCAACTGGGGAGGTAATCGGGTGGAGGAAGGAGCATTTTGAGAAACCCCTGAATCCAACTTAAATGCCCTCTATTATAGAGGCAGAGCAGGAGGCTGATGGGTCATTGTCAATTTACCTGGCGGAGGTCACTGAGGTAGTCAAACAACTCCACAGTGGCAAAGCCCCGGGGACTGATGAGATCTGTCCAGAGATTCTGGAAGCTTTGGGTGGGGAGGGACTGTCTTGGTTGACACGTTTTTTCAACATTGCGTGGGAGCCTTGGACAGTGCCAAAGAAGTGGCAGACCGAAGTCGTTGTTCCCATGTTCAAAAAGGTAGACCAGAGTGTGTGTGCCAATTATAGGGGTCCCAGATGACTTGGTCCTGATGGCATTATCGGTCAAGGATGGCAAAAAAATGACAGCACCATAAAGCAGACACACTTGTACACTGCAATCAATATTGTAATCAATCTTTTGCATCTTCAACCCATGGTCTCAATACGCAAAGTATGCATACTAAATAGTATGCCAGACTACGATTAGAATGTCCCAAACCATAGTACGCAAATATAGTATGTCAGCAGTCCCCGGATGGTCTACTATTTCCGGGGGATTTTCGAAGTATGCAACCCTGCATGCTTTTTGGGCTGATATAGCCCACAATCCTTTGCGCAACAGAATAGGAGGCGTTTTCTTCTTTGGCTGTGTTTAAATGTAAGTATCCAAAAGTTAGGTAATAATAAACGTGTCATTACATGAGTTTTTGGTTATTGTACTAATATTAAATACATTTTAAATGAAATGCGAACAGGTTGTGCCAAATGTTTAATGTTCAAGCTTCGCGGGCTTCATCACTTGTGGAAGTGGTCTAATTTTAGATGCAACTTTATGACGCGTTAGTATATCCCCCAATGCTAGCATACTCGCTTACTATATACATAATAGTACGTACTTTACCACCACCTCCGTAGTACGTACTTTTAGTATGTAGTATGCATATTGGGATTCAGCCAATGTCTAATAAGGAAAGAAGTGCCACTCTCGGAAAACTTCCGGCTTCTGAACTGGTTGCAGTTCCACTCTAGTTCCATAAGAGGGCAGTCACATGTGAGTGACTTTTCTCGAAATATAATTTTTTGTCTAGTCATTTGATTGTTGCATTCGAAAGGGGAGGCCAAGAAAATACACACTGCTTGGTTTTAGATTTTTTTTAAGTCACCTTTTTCTTCTAAAAAACCCTTTGAAAATGTCAATGACGTCATACGGCCAGAGATACTGCTTTACGGCAAGCTTACCTCTTTGTTTTAATAGGTTTTTATTTATTTATTTATTTAACCTTTATTTAACCAGGTGGGCACGTTGAGAACAAATTCTCATTTAAAACGGCGACCTGGCCAAGATAAAGCAAAGGTGCAAGTACAGACAGAGTTACACATGAATACAAATACACAAGAATAACACAATGGGTCAGGTAAGGGAGAAAGATAGAAAAGTGCAGTTGAATGTGCAGT
>JACXGM010030996.1:0-13334 GCA_016801145.1 Umbra pygmaea
CACCAGATCTCAACCCAATAGAGCATCTTTGGGATGTGGTGGAACGGGAGCTTCGTGCCCTGGATGTGCATCCCACAAATCTCCATCAACTGCAAGATGCTATCCTATCAATATGGGCCAACATTTCTAAAGAATGCTTTCAGCACCTTGTTGAATCAGTGCCACGTTGAATTAAGGCAGTTCTGAAGGCGAAAGGGGGTCAAACACAGTATTAGTATGGTGTTCCGAATAATCCTTTAGGTGAGTGTATAATAAATTACTGTGGCTCATGAAGTAATGATAAGGTCAGTGACTTTAGTTCACAATCAATCAAGTGTTATTTGTCATATGTAATCACAGGATTATGCAAATAGAATACATAAGAATGCTTGTAATGAATATAGTTCACTTTGTCCAAGTGTGGCCGGGACCCCGTTGGGGTTTCTTCTTTTCTCGGGCTCAGTCCATCTGGGGGTAAAAACTTACTCCCTACTTTAAAAACAAAGAAAATTATCAGCAAATGCATATTCAGTTGCATTAGCTAGCACTCAAGACAACTTATATGTGTGCATTCCTATAATACCTATATCCTGCCAGGTCCATCAATGTGTGTATCATCTTTATCAAAGGATTATGCAAATAGAATAAATAAGAATGCTTGTAATGAATATAGTTCAGCAAATGCATATTCAGTTGCATTAGCTAGCACTCCGACTAATGTGTTTGTTCCTATAATACATATATCCTGCCAGGTCCATCAATTTGTGTATCCATAATCAGGATTATGGAAATATATAAATGTTGTTAACCTTGTCCAAATAGCTGCAGAGATTCGTCCACAGACTATGACAGATAGACAATGTAATTACTTTAAAATACATGTATTAAATGCATTACACTTATGACGACAAAAAGTATTAGTTTTACAACACACACACAGTTTTCAGTCAATTGTTAACTAGTTAGCAAGCTTTCTATAACGTTAGCTAGCTAAGTAATATTGAGTAAGTTACGGTTAAAATGCACTGTAATACTCGGTGTGAGGTTAGCCAAAGTCAACTCCGTTATGCAACGTCATAACGTAGACACATTAGTACACATATTAAACAAAAGGTGTACAATGCGTCCAACAACGAGCTGGTCAGAACCAAGACCCTGGTGAAGAACTGTATCATTCTGGTGGACAGCCTCCCCTTCAGGCAGTGGTATGAGGCTCACTATGCCTCACATCTGGGACGCAAGAAGGGGGCCAAGCTGACTCCTGAGGAGGAGGAGGTGATCAACAAGAAGAGGTCGAAGAAGACTCAGAAGAAGTACGACAAGCGTAAGAAGACCTGCAAGGTCAGCAGCCTCCTGGAGGATCAGTTCCAGCAGGGGAAGCTCCTAGCTTGCATCGCCTCCCGGCCGGGTCAGTGTCGACGGGTGGACGGTTACGTGTTGGAAGGCAAGGAGTTGGAGTTCTACCTGAGGAAGATCAAGGCCAAGAAAGGCAAATAGATGTACAGCAGCTGTTTGATACTACGTCAATAAAAACTAATCGTCCCAAAAAAAAAAAAAAAAAAATATTAAACAAAAGGCCAAACAGCTATTTTCCTGTATTGAATCTAAGTATTGAACTTACCATAACTGAAAGTTGATGTAGAATATTTTTATCCATAGCTGACTGACTGTATTATCACCCGAGCGACTCCCAGGTTCAGCTAGCGCATATTGCAACAGGACCTCCGGGGAAACGTCATGTGAACTTGCGCACATGCGCAGTACAGGGCGACGTAGGCGGGCGCAGTCCCGCGGTTCTGCGCGCGTTCATTGTGCGCGT
Organism: Umbra pygmaea; assembly: GCA_016801145.1. Classification (NCBI taxonomy): domain Eukaryota; kingdom Metazoa; phylum Chordata; class Actinopteri; order Esociformes; family Umbridae; genus Umbra; species Umbra pygmaea. Next base: position 1,799 of record JACXGM010030996.1, read on the forward strand.
TCATCATGCTTAGTATAATAACTCTGGATTTGGCTACTAGTGAATTTTAAAAATGTAAAAAATGTTACGTTTTAAACAAGGACCCTTTAAGTGTTCGGGCTGGTAAGTTGATGTACCCCAAAAAAAATTATCCACTGACATATAGAAGTTTCTTTCACCATGAAAGTCTATGGGAAAAAATGCTTTTGGGCCGCGTGGGTGCAGTTCCACGGTTGGCCGCTAAGCCCATGGTTGCATCAACTTCCGTGTCGGGATGGTTCCAGCCCAAGCACACCTGGTGAAACTACTGAAGCCCTTGATTAGTTGAATCAGGTGTGCTTGAGACAACCATAGAAATGGAATGGATACAAAGGCCATTCCAATTCAAATCAATGTAGCAGAATGGTCAGAGCAGCAGCCATTTTTATGTGTACCATTCCATTGCAAAAACCCTGCCACAAAATAACAACAATCGCCATTTTGTTGTGTACTAATTGAATGACCACGCCAAGCAGTTAAATGGCCTTTCTATCCATTATTTTTCTATGGAGACAACACCTGTTTTGTATATTTGACTCTATGTTGAGTAATTTGTAGACTGGAGAGGTCAGGAAATTTGCATTTTCAGTTGGATTTGGGGAAACCACTTGATGGATTCATTGTCTTTTGCAAACTGCTGACAGTATGTACATTTTTACAATAAACAAGATTTTCAATGGGGGTCGGATAATTTTGATTACAACTGTAATCTATTATGTAAAAAATTGTCTAATTGACTAAAGTATTTTTCTTTAAATTAACAATCAGCAGTTGAAAAAATAACAATGCGCACTTCTCTAGATTAATATTATCTGTCCCGGATTCATAGGGAGAGCTATGGGTACAAGGACTCACCATCCACAATCAAAAAAATGCATTTACCAAGATTATTTTTACAAGCTATGAATTTTTTTTAATGAAACTTATATTTTGGGATCTGATTTGGGGTAAGATAATTCTAAATTATATTCTCAAAAATGTAACCTGCTACAGACTGCTTTTAAAATGTAATTTGTCTCTCCTTTAGGAGTGGGCCTGGCGACAGTGGCTATCTCATTCATCATGTGTACATACTACAATATCATCATCACCTGGGCCCTTTACTATTTGTTCAGCTCCTTCCAGAGCCCTCTACCGTGGCAGAGTTGCAACAACACATGGAACACGGCCAACTGCAGTGACCGTGTCGTCCCCAATACTAGCATGCACTCTTCTACTGCCAGCCAACAGTTCTTCAAGTACGTATCAGCCAATTCCTAATTTAGTCTGGCGTGCTCTATTATATCAACCTGACTAGTTAGCGCTCAAAATCTGTGAGACGGTTGATCTAGTCGTTTTTTTTACTGTAGAGATGTTTATTGCCCCAGAATAGTTTAAAATGATTATGTTTACACAGTTGAAAGTAATTGCTCTATAAAATACATTATTTTACCAGTTGCCCGTGAACCATTAATGTTGCTGAAACATCTGAATAAACACCACACTGTTGAAGGATTTTTCATCAGGCTGTAAATTTGAAGGTAAACGAAGACCACAGCGTATTCTACAGAAGTTACAGATAAATGATAAATGCATAGATAAAAGAAATGTAAAACCACGTGTCCAGGTAAGATGCACAGGTAGATCAATTAGGATATAAAAGCTGCCTCACAGCATCCAGGCACTATCCCTCAAATGTAGCACTCAAAAAGGAAGGGTACTTTTTTAAGTCATAGAGCTCATGCCCACAATCACTGTGTATGAGCTTGTATCAGAGATGCTTCCAAGTCTCTGAGCTAGACTCTAAGTCAAGTCTCAAGTCTCTCGTGGTTATAATGAGTGCTGTATCACCTGCTGCATTCAATCTAGGTTGCTTAGAACACTACATAGCTATATACAGATGTTTGCAAAAGATTAGGCACCCTTTACAATTTCCATGATTATCATTTATAAATAGTTGGGTGTTTGGCTCAGCAATTTAATTTTGATCTATCAAATAACTGAAGGACACAGTAATATTTCAGTAGTGAAATGAGGTTTGTTGGATTTACAGAAAATGTGCAATATCCATCAAAACAAATTTAGACAGGTGCATAAATTTGGGCACCCTTGTCATTTTGTTGATTTGAATACCTGTAACTACCTAGCACTGATTAATTGGAACACACCATTGTTTTGGTGAGCTCATTAAGCCTTAAACTTCATAGTCAGGTGTGTGATGGAAGTTTTCCTATGTTGACCAAGGATAAACAAGAATCACACTCGGAAAACTAAAAATCTATTTTCTTTCTCTTTATTGTCTTAATGCTTGCAAGCAGTGTGCAATATGTAAGAGAAACACACACCAAAAAAACAATATGCCTTTTCAATGGTATTTATACTGTGTCACTGCCCCTATCAACAAACTGGTTAGAACTGTTTTTTTTATTGCAGGACAGACTTGTAGCAAAACTAACAGCATGGAACAAGACATTCATTATTTCTCAGAGAAGTATGCAGAGCTAACACAACAATTTCAAGGTTGCCCCATGGGTAAAAGAAGAAATGTATGTGACTTTTAAACAGCTACACACTTGTGCCTTGTGCAATCTATAACAAAACAAATGATCAGAACACATGCATTTGCATTGACGTAGTAATTTTTCTTGTGGACTGATGAAACAAAGATGTCGCTATTTGGACATAATAAGGGGCGTTATGCATGGCTTCAAAAGAACACAGCATCCCAAGACACACTTTCTACCCACAGTAAAATTTGGAGGAGGTTCCATCATGATGTGGGGCTGTGTGGCCAGTGCCGGTACTGGGAATCTTGTTAATTTGAGGGTTGCGTGTATTCCACTCAATATCAGCAGATACTTGAGAATAATATAGAGGAATCAGTCACAAAGTTGAAGTTATGCCGGGGCTGGAAATTTCAACAAGACAACGGCTCAAAACACTGCTCAAAATCTACTCTGGCATTTATGCAAAGGACCAAGTACAATGTTCTGGAATGGCCATCCCAGTCCCCAGACCTGAATATCATTGAAAATCTGTAGGGTGATTTAAAGCGGGTTGTCCATGCTCAGCAACCATCAAACCTAACTGAACCGGAGATGTTTTGCAAGGAGAAATAGTCCAAAATACCTACATCCAGAATCCAAACACTCATTGCAGACTAAAGGAAGTGTCTAGAGGCTGTTATTTCTGCAAAAGGAGGCTCAACTAAATATTGATGTGATATTTCTGTTTGGGTGCCCAAATGTATGCACCTGTCTAATTTTGTTTTGATGCATATTGCACATTTTCTGTTCATCCAATAAACCTAATTTCACTACGCGGAATCCCGGAGAACCCACTATTTTCTTCTTTATTGCTTGTCAGTGGCTGCACACAACAACAATCAGCCTGGAGGGCCCTCCAGTGGCAACAGGTACTATTGAATTAACCCAAAATATCACAGATACCATTCCACCTCCTCTCTTACAACTATTAATATGAGCCCTTCCTCCTAAATGATGTTTTAGCGGCCTCCACTGCTACAGATGTCAATAGCTAAAAGCATGTCTGGATTTAAAAAAAAAACATGAACGTGACTCACTTTGATCAGATGAGCTACAGATCTTTAACTAAAACTCAATGTGTTAAGTTTGGCACACATGTAACAATGCCCATGCCTCAAGATGCACCAGCCTTGCAGTGGTTACGTCATAATGAATACTGTCACTCATGCAATGGCACACCTGACCTGTCTATGAACATCACACTAGGTAATATCCTATCAATTAAACATTTTAATAATTTAGCAGAGACCGTTACATTTAGCGGACACTCTTATCCAGAGCGACTTACAGTAAGTACAGGGACATTCCCCCGGAGCACCTTAGGGTAAAGTGCCTTGCCCAAGAACATAACTACAGTTGGCACAGTCGGGAATCGAACCGGCAACCTTTCGACTACAAGTCTGACTCCCTAACCACTGAGCTTCAGGAAAATAAACAAAAAGTCTTGAACGGGGACCCGTTTTTAGCTCTAGGGTGCCTAAATTCACATTCTTTAGAACCTAGAGGCCTAAATAGTTCTAAATATTGCCTAAAATTGCAGAAGTCATCTTTAAAGTAAACACATAAATTTAAGAGAAACTATTTATGGGCTTGTCAATTTATAAAATGTATAATAACATATTAAGCTATTTTCTCAAACATATTAAGCTATAGTTTTTTTTAAAGTGGACCCAATACAAGGGTTGCCATGGTCCAAAACATAAACACTGGTACATGCATTAACACCATTTACCTAAGGCTTTGCTGCATAATGTCAGATTTTAATCAGTGCCAAGAAAAAACATGTGCCTATATTCACTTTTTTTATTCTACATTGAACTATATATTTTTTTGGAGGGAAGGTCTGTCTTTCTGACTGTTTACCTCCTAATATGCAGTTACAATCAGTGATGTCAAGAATTACATAAAATTATAAAAAGAAAATAATAATTGAACTGATCAATTGAGATGATCCAACTGAAGATAAAGTTCAATGGCACAGGAGCTTTTTAATGTGCATTTTGATTACTTCCATCAAACATGGTATTGATAGAATATTATAGATTTCAAAGTGAACAGAGCTATTTTGTGTGTCTGCGTATGTTTTGTGTAGTTATAGAATGTTGGAGCGAACAGGAGGAGTGGAAGAGAGCGGGTCGTTGCGATGGGAACTCTTTCTTCTGCTCATCTTGGCCTGGATCTTGGTCTACCTCTGCATCTTCAAGGGGGTCAAGTCAACTGGCAAGGTAAGAGTTGCAGAGGGAATAGACAGAAACAATGTCCACAATTCTGTTATCCTGCCATGGGTCCCATGGTGAATGGATTGATTTAATACACGAACATGAACAATGTGTGATCACAGGGTGAGACAAACCTACATAAATATCACGAAAACAGTATTCAACCAATCAGTTAATGCATCAGTTAATATATAACCTCTAAGTAATTATTTCTTTTATTTATCCTATATTATGATTGGCTAAACTGTCTATATTTATACCTCAATATCCTTATACAGTTAGGTCTACGTTTACTTTTTTATTTCAGCTGGCTACCACTGGATTTAGGTGTTGTAATTAAGTAATGAATATGAGATGAAAGTGGAGAGGGTAATTTATAGATATTTACTGTACAACTAAATCAGGTGAACGCTGTAGGAATTAGATACGTTTTTATTTTTTGACCCCCCCTTTTTAAGGGTCCAATAGTATGTGGACACTTGGCTGATCAGCTCTTCCATGGCCAAGTGGGCATACTGCCCTCATTAGTTAATTTACAAGTAAGCAGAACAAAGGTCTAGATGTGATTTCAACTGTGGCATTTACATTCAGAATCTGTTGCTGTTAACTGTCAATCTGAATTCCCAAGAGTTCTCATTGCCAGTGAAGCAAGCCAGCATTAGGCTGAAAAATCTACGAGTGGAAGATAGAGGCTCCTTCTGTACTCTTTTTAATCCAAAGACAACCTTTTGAGTCATTCCACAGGGTTGTTGCTTCATGTACGTATCATAATGGTATCAGCTTTGCTATGTTTTCGCTAGGTGGTATACTTCACAGCTCTCTTCCCATACATCATCCTGTTAGCTCTGTTGATTAACAACGTCCAGCTTCCAGGAGCTTTGGAAGGCATTCGCTTTTACATTGTGCCAAACTGGGAGAAACTCCTAGAGGTAGAGGTATGTGGACGGACCTGCTGACGCTTACCCTTAATTGTTTATCATCCCTTTTCAACGTTAGTCTCAACCTCAAACAAAGTTAGTTAGATGGTGTAATTGGAGCTATACGGATATTTAATTCAGTTGTGATCCAGGTGTGGGCCAATGCAGCCGCTCAGATCTTCAACTCCATTGGGATTGGCTTCGGCTCCCTCATGGCCATGTCCAGCTACAACAACTTCAACAACAACATCTTAAAGTGAGCAGCTTACAGTGAGAAGAGTGTGTTGTCATTTAAAATTGACTGAAAAGTAATTGAAAATAATCATAATTACAATATAATAATAAATAATTACAGTGTCCATATTATGTATATGATGCAACATGGGATTGAACATGCTATATGTTGTACTCTAGTGATTCATCCTTCATTTTCTCATTAGAGACACCCTGGCTATCGCCATCACCAACTCTTTGACCAGTATTCTTGCAGGCTTTGTCATCTTCTCGGCCTTTGGCTACATGTCCCATCTCCAGAACATACCTGTCAGTGATCTGGCCGTTGATGGTCAGTTTTTGTAAGCAGACTAAAGGACAAAAGCAAGCAGATACATTTTGATTTAGGACATGTTCCTTTTCTAGTTACATTTCAAATACTGAGTTTAAAGCAATGCTTACTTTTTACATACAAGAAAAAATAGACCCAAATATCATAACAACAGTGTTTTGTGATTGAACTTGCATCTAGGTCCAGGTCTGGTTTTTGTGGTTTACCCACAAGCGTTTGTCACAATGCCAGTGGCTCCACTGTGGGCAGTTCTGTTCTTCATCATGCTATTGTGCCTTGGGCTGGACAGCCAGGTACTGTACCCACCCATATAAGATAACTTAACCTAACAATATATAATATTGTGAAAGCAAACCCTTCACATGTCTTTAGTCTTAGTATTTTTCTTGAACAGGTTGTGTGACTGTCACAAGACACATTAACAAAGTATAAAAATACTAATATACTCATAAAACATCTTATTTCTGACACATAAAATAATGGCCTTCATAAATATTGGGACAGTGAATTCAAATTGTTATTTTTGCTGTAAACTCAATGCATATGAAAATACAATTCAATTATTAATATGAGGCAAGACAAGAGCACATACTGTCACTTTTATTTAAAAAATGTTATGTGAGAGTAAGTATCAGGACATTAGAATCCTTGGAGTGGAATGTTTCTTATTTGGAGGGCATTTTATTTAAACATTTTTTTTAATGACAACAGTAAGAATAATAGCCTATAAAAGACAGGCATGTAGGGGGAGACTGAGAGGAAGGGCACAGATAGCGGCCAAACCAGGGCTCACATCTCAGTTGCCAGGGGCACATGTAGGCCAGAGTTCAGAGCTTAGAACACCAAATCTGACTTTCACTGGTGTTTCTAAATTATCTTGTTTTTTTCAAACACAAAAGAGCTGCAAATGTGTAGTCTCAGTTCCATCCTTTGCTTTCACCTTTGGACTCGGTGCATTCGGTGTCAATAGGTATAATCTAACATAAAGACTAGGGAACTATTTCCACACAACTTGTATATGAAAGAATAGCAAGCAATTTGGATGGTAAAAGTTTGTGATGTCCTGAAAGAAAAAAACACCAGTGTCTTCAGCAATCGACAATGACCAGGTAGGACAAGGAAATGAACAGCAGTTGAAGACAGAAAAATCACCCTAAAATAAGTGTCAGTGACATCATCAACGAACTCCAGAATACTGAGGTGAAAGTGTCAAAATCTTCTATTCGTCCGCAGAAGACAGTCGGACACAGAATTACTGTGGCTACCTAGAACAGCAAAAATAGACAATTTTGACTTTATTCTCCCAATAATTATCATCCTATTTGCAGATACTTGATTATACTTTGATACAATGGTATTTACACGTAGTGACAATAGTTTGATTGAATTCTATTCAGTTTGCTATGGTGGAGGTGATGGTGACTACGTTGATGGATGCATTTGGAGGGCCCCTGCTGATCTTCTTTAGACAGAAGGAGCTAGTGGTTCTAGCAGTCTGCAGCGCAGCATTTTTGCTGGGGATACCCCATGTCATGCAGGTAACCGGGCTTCCCATAAAGCATACTGTACATTCATCAGTGAACTTCAGCACAACAAGTAGACAACTACAATAGTTTTAAGGTACACTTCTTAGGATAATAAAATAAAAATATGCCAAAATATGTATGAAAAATAGCACTACATAGAGTTCTAAGGCTTGACATCATATAGCCCTCACCCTGATTTGTACTGGATTTGGTTTAGTTACATCTCTTATCTGGGTAAAATCTCTTAATTGCATAATTAATTGCATCAGATGCTTAGTTATGTCGAATGGGGGACTAACACAACTCTCCAGCCAACACACTCAGAAAAGGCCTTCTTTCCTCTCCAATCTTAAACACCCGCTTGATACTTCCAAATAAAAAATGACATCAAATTATTTTAATTCCTGTTTCATGTTTGCTGCCACATTCCAGAATCTTTGCGAACACATAACATTTTATTGTACATAGTATTTCCACGAGACATAAGCATATTTTACAACTGGTATTATTCCCTGTCTTTGACCAGGTGGGCATCTACGTTTTCCAGCTGATGGACCACTACACGGCCATAGTGTCTGTCATGTTTCTGGCCTTCTTTGAGGTGGCTGCCCTCTGTGGGTTTTATGGTGAGACAATTATGTATTTTGTAAAGCGGGGAATGTTGTATATTACACACCAACAAAGTTGGGACATATTGAAAGAAAGGAACAAAAGCACTATTTACAATTGGAAAGTCTTAACATTACTACACTAGGTGGCTCTGTTTTAGAACGTTTCCCCTCCTATTAATACATGGGAATTTCATTGATAACAATCTCTATTTTAATACACATATTACTGAGCAGGTGAGGAAGCTGAAAGTGAGAATTGGCCTATTTATATAGGAATAAATCACGTCTGTCTTCACAGCATAGAAAGGAAATTGTACAAGACACTTATGTCAGTGCTTGATTATGGTGATGTACCATTTATGCTTGGGTCAGCCTCAGGACTAAACTATTTGGATGCAGTATATCATGCAGCATTGTGCTTTCTTACTGGAGCAAACTATCGCACTAATCATTGCCTGCTATACACTGCAGTCGGCTGGGACTCCTTGAATTTTAGGTCGAGACATTGGCTGATGTTTTTTTATAGGGCTGTTAAAGAAACTGCCTAGCTATTTAATTGAAAAAATTCAGTGGTTTAAAATTATATCAGACTCGGGCTCAGGACATTTGATTACAAGAAACACCATGGGTCAACTCGAGTTAAGTAAAACTGCGTTTGAATCCAATGCCTCACACTCATGGAATGATATTTAGAGCAAACTTATGCTAGAGGTTTTAGTTCCTGTGAGCAAACTTAAATGTCTGTTACATTACATTTTTATTGTTAACTGTGAAGTATTTTTTATAGTATTTTTTTATGTAAATTCCATAGATTTTATACGTTTATTCTGTTTTAGTTTCTTGGTTTCTGTTTTATACAATTTGTTTTATATACTATTTTTATATTGTTTTATCACAGGGCACAACTTTAAAAGAGACTCAGGTCTCAGTTTGTCTTCTCTGGATGGGGGCGCAGATGGCTCAGTGGGTAGGGAGTCAGACTTGTAGTCAGAAGGTTGCCAGTTCGATTCCCGACTGAGCCAAATGTTGTTGTGTCCTTGGGCAAGACACTTTACCCTAATTGCTCCCAGGTCGTTGCTGTAAATAAGAAATTGTTCTTAGTCAACTTACCTGGTTAAATAAAGGTTAAATAAAAAAAAATGTAATCTTATTAGTAATAATAATAAAAACCTGCTTCTAACTTTAAGCATATGATTCACGAAGTTTTTGACATCATCAAAGCATTCAGTGACCCCTCATGCCCTATTACAAATCCCAATAGAATAAAGATGGAATAAAGATTATCACTCAGAATAACTTTGTAATGATCTGTGTTAACCATTCCCTCCTAAGGGGACATGTGGACCCAAACCATGACAGAAAAATGCAGCCCACACATAGACCGTATATAGTACTGGACGCAACATGTGTGACGTCACCCATTTGTTTGTGAAAATCAGATTTAAGTCGTCGAATTTGCCGTTACAAGCACAGCCATCTTGGTTGGAGATGTGACGATTTTAGACGAGAGGCGGTATCTGACTGTGACTTTAGCTGAGAGTTGGCAATGCTGCTAACGCTCTACATTACGTTACACACTTTCACTGGCACAGTCAGTGTCAATCACATCATAGCCACTCCCTAAAACACCCCCTGCTTTATCACCGATTTTAAAATCAACAAGACCATAATTCAAAATGTGAACATCATTCTGTATTGCAGAAGACTTAAAACTAACGATTGAGACCATAAACTCATTATGAAAATGTTTACTGAGGTAATAAATAGAGAAGTGGCTGACTTTCTCATATACTTCTACAGAAACCGAGCTCTTTTGCAACCACATGTGTTGCTCCCAGCTGGAATTATGGCAATTCCGCATTTGCATCACTTTGCCAAACTGGATGCTCACCCTCTGAGCCCACAGCATCAACATTTGTTATCATCCCTCCAATCATTTATTCAGGTTCTTCCTGTAATTTGTCACCTGTCTGTATACACATATATGTAGCTACCTAAAAATGTACAGTATGTGCTATTTGTAAGTTACTCCATATCAAAGTGTCTGCTGAATTAAAAGAATATATTTTGCCCAGTGTTTCCAATGAAATAGCAATAATAACAATGCTAGTGGTAACTTGCTAAAACCCGTTGCTTGCTAAACTATTAAAAAATACATCCCACTACAGTTTGGCTAAGTAGTTAGGGACACATATTTTCAGTAGGCAGTATTGCTCATAGACAGACCTAGACACAAGTTAATTAACATTAGGTGGTAGTTAAGCATTGCTTACAGTGAGGGTTTTATGATGGTTCTTGAAAGCTAGAGCTAACAAGCTAGAGCTAACTAGCCATGTTAAACACACTTGCAACCAACACTGCACAACTGTGCAGCCTACTGTACAACCACAGATGAGGAGCCAGTTGAACATAAATAATTTAAAGATACTCTCATAGTCTCCACCTGGCAGAGACAAAGTATACTCCGCACAATTAATCGATTGACTTATTGATTGAAAATGCCAACAGATATATAAATATTAAACTTATGGAGCGTGATTGCATGCACTAAGTTATTATATGGAATTGTTTAATGGTATCGCTATCTTAAATCATATAGCAATTTGATATTAGGTGTAGATATTTCTAAGATATTACAAATATAAAAAATGTGAAATTTTACAAAATAGGCCTAAGTGTAAAAAACTTAACAGCTAATCCAAACATTATTTTATTTTAAGACTGTATGCATTTTGGTTGTAGCTCCATTTTTTTTATGAAAAACATATGTAGCTGTGACTGAGAAATTAGTCCAAAACTGCAAAGACCTACATGTTCCCTGGGTGTTTTTCCTTTGTTGTTCAAACAGTTGTGGAATAACAGGTAATTCTGTGGCTGTAAAGCCTGATTTATAGTACTGCGTAGAAGTTAATGCGTAACCTGCGGCGCAGCTTACGGCGTAGCTTTCATTGTCACAAGCCATAGATATCTACATTAGATGTCGCTTTGGGCTTCTAAGCATACGTCAAAACCGCCGCCATTTTACAACGGGGTTCTGTAGGTTGCGCTTGTTATGACATGCACAGTAGCTAATTATTTCTGCTCGCCTGTATAACGCATGGATGATGCCGGACTTTTGTGCTGCTTACGGGTGTTCGAACGAAAGGAATGAAAAA
>JACXGM010030997.1:0-13100 GCA_016801145.1 Umbra pygmaea
TTGTGGGTTTAGTGTGGATAGTAATATAGTAAGCACGCAGGAGGGTTGTGGGTTTAGTGTTAGCAGGAGATGAAGACGGTTATATAAACAGTGGCAGCTAGCCGCCATAGAGTGAAAACTGCTGGTAGTGCAATTCATTTTAAAAGCATTAAAATAACATTGATCTATAAAAAATCTAAACTGTTAGGAAAATGCTGTTATGAGACTTACATAACCCTGGAAAATACTGGTCTCAACAATTATCAATTGTTTTCCTCCAAAGTTAAACAGTAAGCTTGAACAAAAGCTAGCAACGTGGAAGGAGACTATGGAGAACAGCTTTATTGTACCACATACAATTTGCATGTACTGTAGCAGAACTTAGTTTTCTAGAGCTTTTGCAACGAAAAATAAATGTATGATTCCTGGTGGAATGGGCTACACCAGATCTGCTCTGGGGCTAAGTGAATGCCAGAGGTCAAGTTGACGCTGACACATGGGCTTAATGCCTTGACTAATGTCATTTTTGTCCTGAAGTAATGGGTAAATACAATTCCTCATGGACAGTGACACAGAGCACCTAGGGAGATAAATGGCTGAGCGCTTTCCTCTGATCAATGCTGAGATAAGGATTAGTGACAGACTACCCAGGAACGGCTGAGGCTTGGGCTTTTTAAAGAGCAATGTAAAGCACACATAACTCATCCAGTACAGTTTCACATTAGACGGTGCTGAGGAGGACTTAACGGGCGCCAAGGTAACTACGCCATTTGTCCATCCATAGTCTGTGTTTCTGCAGATTATGTTTAAATCTAAAGTCATAGTTTGGAGTGTATTAACAAAATGTATGCACAGTATTTTCTGTGCATCTGGCTGGTAGTTATGATTGAAACGTTTTATGACTGATCCAATTTGGTTTAAAAGAGGTGCAGTTAAATGGTGCTTACTAATCAATTAGGGAATGCTACCAACCAATCACAAGACAGACACCAAAGAAATCACCCCACATCCTCTACCCCTTCCCATCTCATCACATATCCTCTTCTCTCTCATCCTCTTAACACAAATAGCACAAACTTCCTTTCCCCAAAAAACAGTGTTACGTTCATATGCCACAGCAGTGTCTGAATGCCAAATGCTTGATAACAGTTGTAAAATATCCATCAATAAAGATCCACAAACAGCCAAGTGCATGAGTTAACAAGGATTTGTTTTCTTTATTGTTACCTTAATTTAATTATCTGAATCCATTATAATTACTTTGCAGGTGAGAGAAGGATTAATCCAGTTCTACACTTCCGCTTCGGACCAAACCTCGCCATCCGCAGCAACAGTCTTTCACTGCTGGACCTTACATGGATTTTGTACACAAGAGCATTGCCCGTTACAAACCAGGACCGAATATCACTCTGAGTAAACTGTTTACACCAGAAGCTATACTGTCATACTGTCAGTTTAGCTCCATCAATGCATTTGTTTAGTCCCTTTTAAATGCAGCATCTTCATTTAAAATTCATTTGGACTTCTATTGTATTGAAATCTGAAACAGTACAATGTGCGAGTTACCGTAGGGTAGATGTAGGGTAGATTATAAACTTCACACACAGGCTTGAAACCACCGCCCCCAGTTTATACAAATCTGCCCAATCCTGATATGGAGTGAAATGCATCTTTAATATGTTGCACCAAATCGTGTCATTTGCATCAGCTTAACAAACATCGGCTCTCTACAGTTGATGATCAGAGAATCCTTGCCAAAATGAGGAAGCAAAATAAGAAACAAGTGAAAATACCATCAAAAACAGATGTCAGGAAGTAAACAGATCAATGAACCGCTACCATCTGTACAGAACTAGCAGCAGATCTACAGAGGGAGTGTTACTGAATGCCTTAACAACAACTGTTCAGGTACCTGAAGTAGCCTTAGGTACACCAAAGCTTCTGAACCATTTGTTCGCCAAAACCAATACATCGATGGGACTAAATGCACTGACACCAAAACTACATGACAGAGAGAAAGCGGTGTACTTAGAGTAACTGTGCCCCTTCGTGGGATTGTACATTTATTGACGGTCCAATCAGAAAGCAGAACCAACAAAAACACATGGTCAGCTGCTGGCCACTGGGGTAACTGAACTCCTGCACTGTAAATTAATCCTGCTTAACTGTTCAATCAAATATCAGATAATGAACCAGTGTGTCAAACTCAAGCTGCCATTGAAAGAAATCCGCAAACACAGGAATTCCATTCCATCCCAGGGAGATAAAGACGGGCTAACTATCCCCCAAAACAACACTAAATGTGGTTTAGTGTTTGTGGGGGAGATGGAGATTGCATGGGGAAACCCACTTGGTGCATTCGTTGTGTTGAACCATTTCAATTGATTGTGTTTGATTTGTTAATTGTGAACAGCTGAAGGTCTGTACATTTTGACAATAAACCCGATTTGCAATGTGGTTTGAATAATTTTGATCGCAACTGTATAAATCTTTGCCGAACTCACAACATCAACCTTTAACATGTAAGTCTTACATAGACCAACGTAAAAACTAACTAATATACAGATAAAAATACTAAACATACAGATAAAATAAACACCCCAAAAAGCATGTAAAGTCCATCTTGGACAGAGAACCATTGATAGTTCCACGGGCTCCCCGTGTCAGCAACCAGATGTTCCATTAGGACTGTAATCGAAGCCTAGTGGCTGCATTAAACATGGCGCCAGCAGGACAAACCTCTAAAGTGTGTCTCCTAATTGCATGGGGGGGTTTGCTATACCAACACGCCATAATGGTTGTAAAACATCGGCAATCAGACACAACCCTCCCTCTGTCTCTGTCAGTCACAAACCCCCCATTCTGCCCTAATCTACAGAAAAAAACACATCAACTTGTGAACCGCAATAATAAACCACTAAATCATTCATCAAGGCAACCGGCTTTGAAACCCAATATAGGAAGAAGATATGATGGATTATGAGACGACCCCATGTGATGAATTATAAATATTGATGCATTAATGACGAACAGTGATGTAGTGATCAAATAGCTTGGGGAAGGTAATGGACATCAGGCTAAAGACAATTATCTTTCAGGCTAAGTAGCAGGGAGCGCTAAGGGCAAAACTTTGAGTGGGGAGAATCCCTACCTGTGCCAACAGAACATGTACTGAGATTGGCCTACATGCACACGTGTTTCAATCTAGTCTGATCAGTGTGTTCGGCTTGACTAAACCAGTGGTGCTCGAACCTCTCCTGGGGCACCACCGGCAGTCTCACAGTTTTATTGTACCCCTGAACTAACCACCTAATTCAAGCAGTTAAGCTTGATATGTAATTCTTTCTTATCGACTGGCTAAGCCGGTCGATAAGAAAGAATTACATACTAATTTAAAAATAGTAGGCTAAATGAACTTGTTTGGAATACGTTAAGCTTGATGATTAGTATACAAGTAAATTCAGGTGTGCTAGCTCTAGGATACATATATACATGGCATGGATGTGGTTCCACTAGGAGAGAGGTTTGATAACCACTGGACTAAACTATCATGTAAAAGAGTAAAGTCAGGGTTACATTTCAACTCATGTAAGCTTAAAGCACACACATAATTAAATCTGTAAAAGTAAATTCGGTAGGCTCCAAAGTTACTGGCACCCCTGACTGGCAATACACAAACAATACTGAGATGGCCATGACAGAACATTGGTTTTGTTGTCACAGATTGTTCATTATGACCAGTGCCTCTGGACCTCTTTAATTAAAACAGCCCCAAAACATCAATGACCCACCACCATAGTTCCTCTCCTCGAATGCAGCTCTGTTACGACGCCAAACATGCAGATGCTGTATCTGACCAAAACTTCAATTTTGGTCTCATCTGACCAGAGGACATTCTGGTCATAATTTAAATGACATTTGATAAACTCCAAGAGCTTGCGTCTGTGTCTTGGTGTCAGAAAGGGATTTCTTCTGGCAACCCTTCCAAAGAGGCCATGGTTGTGAAGGTGGTGTCTGATGGTGCATTTTGAAACCTGGGGATGCCAAGACACTACCAAGGCCTGCAATTCTTCCACAGTGATTCTTGGGGATTTTGTTGCTTCTCTCACCATCTTTCTCCCGATCCTGGCAGGCAAATTGCATTTGCATCCTGTACCCGTGAGTTTTTCAACTGTTCCATATCGATCTATTTTTTAATAATTGCCCTGACAGTGCTCAGTGGTAAATTCAATCGTTTGTGGATCTTCTTGCAGCCATTACTAGATTTATGAAGGTCTATGACCATCTGTCTCTTTTGAACTGCCAGTTCTTTTGTTTTCTTCATGGTGTTGGATGACAAAGGGTTATTGCATGTGTGTTACCAAATTTTTATACCCTAGTGGAACAGAAAGTGATGTAATGGCTCAATATAGTTCCTTAGGAATTAGATTAAATTGAGTGAAATTTAATTCCTAATTTAATTTTGGTAGATGTTATTGACAATAATCTTTAAGGGTGTCATTGATTGTGAAACCTTGATTTGGAGGACATTGTTTTTTATTAAATCAATAAATGATTTTAGTTGATACCATTGACACAATAAATTACAGTATTTCTCACATGGTATTTTGAGTTCCTCTATAAATGTATTGTTTATATTTTTACAGAATTGTTTGTGCATTGACAAGAGGGCAGTAACTTTGGAGCACACTGTACAACTCATCTTAACACATTTTGCAGAGATGTCTTTAATTAGCCTATGTTTTCCTGTACTATAAAAAAATAAGTAGCAGTGGATTCAGTCATGAAACTTTAGTTTTACATTGGCACAAGCAGCATGAATTTGGCTAGATGAAACACATTAATGAGCTGGTAAAGAAATGTATGGTATGGTTGTTCTTTTACAGAAACAGTTCATGTCTGTCATTTCAGAATAGAAGTACAATTGTGCAGGCTATAAATACAGTCACTTAAATTGACACCGAACGTTTTTGCTTATATTGATGGTTAACTATGTATGGATTTTTGGGACATTAAATAAATGTATACACCATAAAATAATTCAAACAAATAATTAAATAAAAAGGGAAATATGTCATTTATATTATAAATAAAATAATGAGCAATTAGGGTAACTGACAGAACAAAAAGGATCTCTGCACCTACAGTAGGTTGGGTCGGGACTATCAGGACCAGCATTGGTCCAGGGGGACTGACACCACGTGTGACCCCAGGGACTGGCAGCCAAAGCTCGGCCGGTGATCCAGTGCTACCGGCAAGTACTGTAGACCTACACTCCTCTCATCCCCAAAAAGCAAAATACCGGTATGTCACAATTGGTATTTATAGGGTACAGTTTATAAACAAGTACGGTATGTGTGACTGATCATAGTTGGGCTGGGCAATGGCAAAAAAAAGGGTATCATGATATTTTTTTAAAGGTTTTTCTGTGGTGTGTAGACTACTAGACTACAATCTGTTGTTTTCCATATGACAAAGCTATGCATGTGACTTAATTCTACATTACAGGGAATTGCACAAACACATTTGATATAATGTACACTCACTGGCCACTAGATTAGGTACAACTTGTTAGTCCTAGGTTGGACGCAAATTTTGCCTCCAGAACTGCCTTGATTCTTTGTGGCATATATTCAACAATGTGCTGGAAACATTCCTCAGAGATTTTGGTCCATATTAACACATTGCATCACTCATTTGCTGCAGATTTGTCAGCTGCACATCAATGATGCAAATCTCCCGTTCCACCACATCCCAAAAGGTTCTCGATTGGATTGAGATCTGGTGACTGTGGAGACCACTTTAGTACAGTGAACTCATTGTCATGTGCAAGAAAACCAGTTTGAGATGATGTGTGCTTTGTGACATGGTGTGTTATCCTGCTAGAAGGAGCCATTAGAAGATGGGTACACTGTGATCATAGAGGGATGGACATGGTCAGCAACAATACTCAATACAATAACAATATTGTGGCATTTAGCCGATGCTCAATTATTACTAAGGGGTCCAAATAATGCCAAGACAATATCCCATATACCATTACACCCCCAGCCTAAACCATTGATTGGCACTATGGGTCTTTCCAATTTCCTATTGTCCAAAATTGGTGGGCCCATGCAAATTGTGGCCTCAGTTTCCGATTCTAAGCTGAAAGGAGTGGTACTTGTCTGCTTCAAGGTTCAACGTGCTGCGCGTTCATAGATGCTCTTCTGCATATCTTAGTTGTAATGAGTGGTTATTGAGAGTAATGCGAGTTAATGTTGCCTTTACTGTTGCCATATAAAATCATTACTTTTTATATTTTTGCTTCAGGTGTGGCCTTCCGAATGCAACAGTGTCAATGTTTAGTTGATGGGTGAAGAAAATATTTGAGCAAACCAATTCTGTCTGGGTAGTGGTACTAGGACCCCTGGTGGTATAGTAACTAAAAACATTTGGGAACCACTGGATATAAGAACATTTTTCATTTTTGGGACACTTTGCATTACAAACAACTGCTGCAGCACAATAACATTGCAGTTTCTCCAAAATGCAAGCCGTTTTAATTTCGACTTGAGCACTAAAGATGTAATATCTTCGGCAGTTTCAATTCATCTGCAGTAGAAAGCATTTCCCTCACCAAGGCTGTTTCTCAGTTTGCATTCTATGTAGTATCCCAGATTAAGATTTTCATGTCCCAAACTATAGCATGCCAAAAAGTCCCAGGATGGTCTACTATGACTGGTGGATTTTGTAGTATGCATTGTAACTATGCATGCCTTTTGGGGTAAATTTGCACAAGGAAAGAGAGGAGAGTTTTCACCGTACAAACATTTACAAAAGCTTGCATAATATGTAGAGTTTGCTAGCGCCCTAACTAAGCTAGCAATAACTAAATAGATTTGGCTAACTGTTTCACAGAGATACACATGTTCCACCAAACTAGCTAGCTACTGTTTACCACCAAAGTAAATTGCATGACTGTAATATCTATTTCAAGAAGAAAGTTAATGACACAGTAGTAGGTCCCAAAAACTTTGATGGGTGAAAAGTGACTGAATTAATAACGGATTCCATAATGACATATTTCAGAATGACTGCAACCATGGAATAAATATATTGAGAAATATGAAATTGTAAAATAAATCATTAAATATTAAAATAATTAAATATATGTGGAAATAAAACATTCGGGAACAAGACATCAAAATATTGGATCCATGGCCATGTTAACTGTTTTTTATTCATTCTTTTTATATCATTTACAAGATATTACCCTTTTTAGCTATTTATTTCATGATGTGTATATTTATTTAATAATGTCCCTACAATTCCACCAAAGTTAGCATCTAAAGATAGAAATCTTGACTATCCAAATAAAGTGAAACCGATTTGCTTTGCATTTCTGAGCAATTCTGAGATTTAACTTGATCATCCATATCTTCTTTGACTTCAACAATTCCCCTGAACTTTTATTCGTTAATGACATTTCAGAAAGTGGAAACTGCAAGCAGGAAGTATTTAGATCAGGGATCTCCAACCCTGGTCCTGGAGAGCTACCATCCTGTACTGTATGTTTTCACTCCAACCACACATAATATAACTTAATTCAGCTTGTCAACTAGCTAGATAATAAAATGAGGTGTGCTGAATGAGGCCTGGAGTGAAAACAGTCAGGACAGTAGCTCTCCAGGACCAGGGTTGGAGATGCCCGATTTAAAGATCTTAAATATCTTTAAATATCCTTCTCCTGCTTTGTAAGAGTCAATTGTCCTTGTTTTCCGATCCTCAGTCAGCTGCTTTGAGGAACCCAGGGTGACAAAACTTGTGCATAACTGCAGCTGCAATATTTAAATTTAACAGACAAACTACTTACACATTAAATTACAGGGTTCATTTTTACCCAATAATAGAACAATACCCTGATTTAAAAAGTCAAGAAATACATACCAGTAGGTCATGCAGCTCTTAGGTCAAGCAGGAGAGGAGAATGTGTGAACAATGATGCCCTCTGCTGCATGACCATGCTTAATACAACTACCCACAAATCAATTCTCCCATCTAGAATGACACAAGTATTGGTCTCCAAACATTTGCTGCTTTGGTGTTCTTAGGTCTTCTAGTCAGTAGTTACTATGGTACACTGAAGTATAATTACAAGCATTCCATAAGGGTAAAGGCTTTAATTGACAATTACATTAATGATGCCTTCTGCGATTTTAGGTGATATTTAGAACAATTTAGGCCTTTAGGTTCTAAGAAATGTGAATTTAGAGCTAAAACGGGTCCCCGCTCGGGACATCGGGTTTATTTCTCTAAAGTGTCTAGGTTCGTATTTTCTCTCTTGTTTTCCTGTGTTTAGAGGTTCTGCTCACTCTGCCAACTCATTAGACATCACCGTATAGCTCTGGTTTGATTGACAGCTTTGTCAATGTGACTTCCCTTATGACAGCAAACCATACACACTTTTGTTGAAAATTCCCTGCCTGATGCTCTTAAGGGAATGCCTACAATAGCCAAGAAACACTGTCGGGTTTCAAGTTAACTATAGTAAGATGATGATTCTACTTAGATTGTGCATATAAAATGGGGGGGTTAAAAATAGTTTTGCAATAACAAACATCGTGGACAAGTCTATTTATGCAGTGTTGACCCTTCTTCTTCAAGTACAATAATTGAAACTCTCTCCTTAAAGTTCTTGATGATCCGATAAATGGTTGATTTAGGTGCAACTTTACTAGCAGCAATATCCTTGCCCGTGAAGCACTTTTGTGCAAAGCAATGATTACGGCACGTGTTTCCTTGCAGGTGACCATGGTGGACAAAGGAAAAAAAATTATTTCAAGCACCACCCTCCTTTATAGCTTTCAGACTGTTATTCTAACTCAATGAGCATGACAGAGTGATCTCCAGCCATGTCCTCATTAACACTCACCTGTGTTAACGAGACAATCACTGACATGATGGCAGCTGGTCATCTTGTGGCATGGCTGAAATGCAGTGGACATTTGTTTTTGGGATTAAGTTCAATTTCATGGCCAAGAGGGACTTTGCAATTCATCTGATCACTCTTCATGACATTCTGAAGTATATGCAAATTGCCATAATCAAAAATGAGGCAGCAGACTTTGTGAAAATTAGTATTTGTAACATTCTCAAAATATTTATCGTGACTGTATGGGGTAAATAGTTTCCCAGGAAACAGCCAATGATTTTGAATAGTTCCCTTTGTGCACAGAACAAAACAGCAGTGAGTTATTTGTGACACCTACCATGTAGTCTATGTCAGTTGAAAGAGCCACTACAGCTGATTTAACACGTCTATTTTGCAAATTCAAATTCTGCGGACACCAACATTCATTACACAGTAACTCCCAAACAGTTGGAAGTAATCATCCAGTAAATCAGATGTTGAAGGTCATTTGTCAGTATTTGATCTGATTAAAATCCCATCTGTGTTCACCAGTGCTGGGTGGCAATACTTGACATTTTGTGATGGCAGAGACATTTTTTTAACCTGAAACTATCATTTTGATCATTAGGTAGAATAATACAATTCTAAAGACATTATCCCAGGAATGCATACCATCAAACCAGAGGCATAGACAGACATTTGTTGGTGGGTGTGCCTGCAGAAATGTATATGGGCCATAATATAACTCTTCAAACCATATAATTTTTCATAAAAAGCTAATCATATTTTAATCTTGCACAGAAACTATTTAACACCAAATTTTCCTGACCGAACAGTAATTTATTACAATAAATGTATTCCTCTTGGATTTCATAAGCAGTTGATGTTTACACAGTTCACACACACACCCCACACACAACATTTCTGTCTGGTGTACTGAGACTTTAGGTATTTCTGTCAGTGTGCCTAACTGTACGGCACCAGGTAAAACAAACTTTTAATCGATAGGCGCTGTATTTTTTTTGTTTAAATCATTTTGCCATGTATTTTGTGTTTACTATTTAACATTCATGTTTTGCTAATCTTTCTTTAAGTTTCGCTGTCTTTACTCCAATGGAAGATTGCTTTCTTTACTCTAATTCAACAGGCCATCCCATTAAACTGGAAGTTGATATACAGTTATCAGCATTATAAATTTATAAACTTATCTTTGATCCCCTGCATTTAGCGTGTGTTTTAATTTGGCGTGTGAGTGACTTGTGAGTTTAAACATAATGGGTAGGATTCATTATGAAAAATAGTAGAATAATTCATATTATCAAAATATAGTTTTTTGATATAGCTTAGATTCAGTTGGAATACTTATTAACAACAAAAATATAATTTAAAATAGGACACTGTATAATACTGTATTCTAGGTTTTATCTACACAGGACACAGCTGTAAAATATATTTTTAGAAAGGACCCAAAGCTATAAATCACTACTAATACATTTGTTTACCCTGTGGCTACCCTTCACAAAGACTAATACAGATTATGTGAGCAGAGCACAGCGGTCGGACGCAGTTCTTGCGCACCTTTCCAGGTGTCCAACCTGTCCCTTTCTCACTACAATAAATGTTCCATTCTCACTGCAAAACTACCCACCTCTCCATATCGCTCCAGTCACTGTTATGTTTAAAAGCATTTTTGCTACCCTTACACAGCCATACGGGTGCTCGACTAAAAGGATCTTAGCCGACCAAGAGCATATCGACCAAACATTCGACCAGTCGACTGAATGGGGTCAGCCCAATCTGCCTGAATAAAATCCTTATCATTACATCACAGCATTCATCGCCAACAGCATCAAGAGTGGCCTACTCACTGTGTTGGCCAAATCCAGGTATTTTCCCCCTAAGGGGGCACAGCGGCCACTGGTCTGGGCCAACAGCTTATGGAGGGCAGCCTGCTGATCTTGGAGAGTCCCAGGCTGTTCCAGAAACTTCTGAAGGATGGCTGGATGATTCTGGATGTCGGTCTGCTGAGGCTGGATGTCTGAACTCTGAAGGTCCTGGGCCCCTGAATCGTACTCCCAGCTCTCTCTGGCTCCAGACAAGGCCCCTAGGATAAACATATTAAGTTAATTCATTACTAATAAGCATTTTGAGGTTTGATAACTCCAACCAGATCTGCATCAAGAGACCTTAAAAGAGATATCCATACATGAGATGACAATGAAGTGCAGCTGGGTCTTTGCTCTCAATCTGGTCCAAGCTCTGAATCCATATTAACAAAGTCAAATATAACATGAAGCCAAGAGGAATATTGACACTGAAAATACTTTTCTGTTCTTGGTCACAAAATGTTTATATAATCTACTGCAGGGCTGCTTATTCCTAATCCTGGAGAGCTACACTCCTGTAAATTCACTCCAACCCTAATTTAGCACACCTGATTCTAATAATAAAAGTAGCTGGATGAAAAGCTGAAACTGGGGCTAAAGAGAGCAGTGTGGTCTTCCAAATAAATAAAAAAATTGCAATGTAAATTACAACATAAACAGAACATAATCGTAAAAGAACAAGTTCCATTTGTACAGTAGAAATACTATTTTGCTAATTAAATGTTTTCTTTGACAAAATTAATACACCCCAGGTTTAAGATTTATCAATGCTGTAAAATGTGTTCCACCAAAGCACAAGAAAAAAAACAGCAGGGATAGAGGTTTGTATCTTTTGAATTGTAAGGTTTAAAATAATGTAATTTTTGCTGAGAAAAACAAAAAACTGGCAAAGACAATTTGGGAATAATTGTGACGCTGATTCATGGATTTTGTGGTGGTGGCATTCCAACATACCCACTGTTGAACAGAACTGATATGGTTTTTCAGCCTCATAATGGTTTCCTTGACATCTCTTTAGTACTCAATGTGGACTGACACCGAATGCAGCCCCAAAGGTAAAGCCTAGAATCAAGACTAGCTTTGGCAGCTCCCATATCACTGCAAGATTGACAGAACATACCTGACCAGGTCACCAGTCAAGCCAATGCTCTAAATACTTTTGGTGCTCTGAAATAAGGAGACATTTTGGAAACTTCTCAAAGGTGCTTCCAGATTTAATAGTAGAAAAAATACTAACTTTGGCATATAGAGCCAAAAAAAAGAAATAAAGTTTACTGTCCCAATAATTACAGAGGAAATTTTCTAATAAAACAATTAAAGTCCTGTGTCATACATGACCCCATTTATAAATGTCAAGTGGTTAGGGAGTTCCTGACCTTGCCAAATGTTGTTGTGCTCTTGAGAAAGGCACTTTCTCCTAACTTGATCCAGTGAATTATCCTGTACTTACTGTCCCTCAGGATAAAAATGTCTGCTAAAGTACTACAAATGGAAATATCTTCTTCCATCAAAAGTAAATTGGACTTCATGGCAGAGTTGGTGTAGTGGTCTAATCTCCCGACTTTGGATCACATGTGCCCTGGTGACGGCGGTTCAAGCGCAGACTCAGCCACTGTTTCTGGCCTTCCTCTGTATCTCCCCCTACATCTTGTCACCCTATCCTCTGTTTCCTACTATTCTGTCAATAAAAATAATTTTATAAAAAAGAAAAGTAATTTGGATTCATTTACTGTAGGCCAACGTTGGCTCAATCAATTAAAAAACATATTTACTTCAATTGCATATTATTACTTACCTAATAATGTTGGGACATTTAATAAATGCACCCACTTCACAGCCGTTCAAGAGTAAAAACTCAAGGAATGTTTTCCGATTCACATCATGCCGAGCTATTATGCTTCTTAACCAAAACTGAGCATGCAAGCTACTGACCTACCACAATGAGGCGATAGTGTGCAACAAGACAATGTAGCCCTGTCCAAAATTTAGCCATAACCTTGCCACAACTACTGTAGGATTCGAACACCTGGCGACAAACATGCAACTGTAGGAATTAGGAGAATCCAAAGTTGCTTTATAAACTAGCACATAAACAAAAAAAGCATAAGCTAAAGCAAATGTCTTGACACACAAAAAGCAAACGGAACTAGAACTGCAAGCAGTTTTGGCGGGGTCCAAGCCGTCCCTGGCGAGTCCCCCCTGGTGCGAGTCCCCCCTGGTGCAAGTCGCCCCGATGACCCGCGGAGCCCACAAAAGCAGAACCTATAATATTGGAACCAAAGTCACTGTTCAGATTAGGTTGCTACTTTTTGCTGCGGCCAACAGTTCATGTAGCGCATTTG
>JACXGM010030998.1:0-13100 GCA_016801145.1 Umbra pygmaea
CCACTGCATACTGTAACCCCTTTTGCCTCGATCTTGAGGATATCGCAGAGTTAATGCTCCAAAAAAGGTAACTGACACGCACGGTATACCTTTTCCGTTATGGCAATCTGTTGCACTGGTCGGGTGTTTGACCATTTGTTTGTCGGGCGTAGCAACAATAACTAAGGGGGGCGGGGCTCGGCGAAAGGCTAATTGCTAAGACACTTTAAACAATGAAACTTGGATCGAGCATAATAGAATCAGAAGAGTCAGACTCACTTGAATCATCTCTTGTGCCAGTTTACAACGTCTTCTTACAACAGTGACAGTTTTTGTTTTTAATTCCTTCCCTAGCGATGCAACCATTGTTGAAGAATAATAAAAGAATGATAATAAAATAAGAGTAAAACTAATACAACAATTCAACAATTCTGCAACATACATGAATAACACTCGTAAGAATTGTATAGGATTAGCAGCTGTGAAAAATATATTACATATACACAGAGATGTTGAGGTTAGCACTAAAGCATCAAGACAAAACTGTATCTACACAGGGTCAGGGATGTGTGCCAGTTCAGTTATTTAGTAGTCTAATGGCTGGTGAGTAGATATTGTCTTTCAGTCTTTTGGTGTTTGCTCTGGGGATCTGGTACCACTCACAATAGATTGAACTGTTTGCGCTTTGGGTCACTGTGGTTTTTAAAGACACCCCAGAGCGTCGTCCGGCACTGTGTGAGGTAGAGCTCCTGGATACGTGTCTGTTTGATCCCTTTGATGTACTGGGCCAACCACACCACTCCTGTAGTGCTCTGCGTTCCCGCTGATTGGTGTTGCCAGTCGGGACGCTCTCAATGACATGGCAGTAGATATGAGAGAGGATCTTAAGGCTCTTGTCAAAGCATCTCAGCCCTCTGAGTGGGAATAGACACTGCCTGCTTTCTTCACGATGTCTGTAGACCAAGTTGGATATTAGTAAGGATATGGGTGTGCTCTCTTCTTCGTATCCTGTAGTCCACTGTCAGCTCTTTTGTTTAGGTTACATTCAGGGTGAGGTTTTTGTCTTGGTACCATGTTGCCAAGTCATTGAACTCTGTCCTGTAGGTGGTCTCCTCATCGTTTATGATCAGAATAAAAAAAGTTATTAAACTTTGTAAATATCAATTTTATCTTTTATATCAATTGTGTTTTCTTTTCATAGTTCATACACAAGTGTGTTAGATATTTGATTAGATCGATTTCATGTTCAGTTGTGACCTGATTGTATCTTTGACACATATTTCTTCTGACACACATACAAACACACACACACACACATTGGCCACCTGTTTGTACAAGTCATACCCATCAGGCCTGAGTCAGCATCATGCAGGCTGTCTGTGGGTGTTGGTGGGGGTTTAGTAGCCGGTATGAGGCGGGGGTGGTTTGGCTGTGCCCAGTGCTGAGGTCATGTGTTTGATCAGTCATTGTTCCTGTCCAGACCCTTTAGTTCCAGTGGGTTAGTGCCTTCCTGTGTGGTCTTCATACCGGGTGTCCGTCAGTTATAGTGTTGCGCTCCTAAACCCCTTCAGCAGTTCTGTCCAACTTGCCTGAAGTCTCAAGACCCATGTCCCAGAGCGCTATCTCAGCTGGCTGACACACGTCTGAGGGGTACAAAGTGCAACTCAACCCCCAGGCTTACCCACTGTGAGGAGGTCCTATCGACTGTTAACAGTCCATCATTGATCAGTTATTGATCTTCTCTGGTTGTAAATATTTGTCCTTGCTGATCTACAAATAACGATGCTGTCAAAGCTGTCAAACCTGTCTGTCTTCCTTTCTATTTGTCTGTCTGTCTCTCTGTTTGCCTGTCTGCCTGTCTATCCGTCTGTCTGTCTGTCTGTCTGTCTGTCTGTCTGTCTGTATGCCTTTCTCTTTGTCTGTCTGCCTGTCTGTTTGTCTCTTTGTTTGACTGTCTGTCTGCCTGTCTGTCTCTCTGTTTGCAAGTAATCTCTGCCTCTAACTGTCTGCCTGTCTGTATTTCCTACAGCCTGATATATCTGAGATTTCTGCTTTGTCAGCACAAACCTGCCTGACAGTCTCACAGACAGGAGAAATGGAGGACATACTACATAGTGATGCTGAAGACATTCCATTCATCATGGCTCCAAATGGAATAGCTTTGTGATCTGTAGCAGTGTAACTTTGAGATACTGTAATAATACAGTATATAGAAAAGTGTGAGTGCTAATGACAGTGGTTAGATCTATTGGTTCATGCTCTGTCAATGCACTGCACCAATCAATGTCACCCAAACATAACCCAACCCCTTACCAGTTGTACACCAGTAGAGCATGTCTAACATATAGATAGAGTACAGCCAAATGACCCATATGTGGAGGCCTGGACAGCCAGCGTGCAGATTAAACATGTACACAGATTAACAAGGTATGTGGAACAGTGTCTATTTTAAAGTACCCAGAGAGGAATGAAATGAGGACAAGAGCCTTTACCCTGCCGGGAGACACAGCACTGCATCCTTTAGAGCCTGATTAAATCAACATGATGACTTACAGCAAAGAGGTGCCAATGTATGAAGGGATAGAGAGTAATTTATTACAAATAATCTGATTACAGTAATCAAATTACAAAATCATTGTAACTGTAATCAGTTACATTACTAGCAAAAAAATTGCAGTCGGATTACATATATTTATTGCATAACATCATCAGATATGATAAATAACTATGTAAATTGTGTTAAATTATCTCTGTCATCTAGTCGCCATGACAAGTGAATTACATTGTTTGTTTATGGTTTACAAACTGCAGAATTTGGTGGTTAATTATCAGAATGTTCTATATGCATTTGACAAACAATAAATAAAAATGATTACATAATATTGTACATTATATTGTCAACAGATATTTTTGGACCCACTATATCTTTTCTTTTTCGTTTGGTACACAACCACTTGGCATCAGTTTCTATTTATTTTAGAGTGCTACTGTAAATCCTACTGCAACAATTTTCTGGGGGACAAACCAGTTTATGTAAAATAATTCTCCGGCTATGCCATTCTGGTTATACTGGTTATAAAACGTCTTTTTAAAGTAATGGAAAGCAAGGGCGTAGGAACGAGTTTGATATTGGGGGGGAAACACCATATTTTTTCAGAAATTGGTCTTATTATTGGGGGGGACCACATTGCATGTCTGTAACATTGGGGCGGACATGTCCCCCCCACCCCCCCGTTCCTACGCCCTTGATGGAAAATAATCAGATTACATTACTGAGTTTGAGCAATGCAAAAATTACATTACTGATTACAACTGTGGATGGGTACCTATTAACTGTAATGGATTACAGTACATTAATAAAGGAACCTACCCAACCCTGAATGTATGGTTATAAGAGATCAAATGGCATAGAGAGTTGTGTGTGGGAAATAGGGCCAATGTCAGGCTTTAAGTATTACAACAATGAAACCTTGTCATTGTTGCTCAATTAATGTGTGTTCCATAATCTGTAAATCAACAACAAACAAACAGATACAACTAACACTTGTTATACTGTACTTATCCTTTTAGGTATTTCAATGCAGAGATTCCCCGTGCAGACAACTCTATATCCTGACTGACATTGTATATTTACACTATGCTGTGTTGGTGGGAGTGGAGGGGCTTAATAAAGCCAGATCACACTGATAAATCATTTGACCAGTGAGGTGTATCCACGGGAACCAGACATCCCAGCATACATCAGCGAGAGCGAGAGAGAGAATGGGAGAGAGAGAGAGAAAGAGAGAGGGAGAAAGAGAGAGGGAGAAAGAGAGAGAGGGAGAGAGAGAGAGGGGGAGAGAGAGAGAGAGAGAGAGAGAGAGGGAGAGGGAGAGGGAGAGGGAGAGGGAGTGACTGAACAAGGGATGGAATGAGTATTAGTAAGAAGAGGAGAGGCTGTAACTCACACTGAACCACAGAGAAGCAGGGATCATTGCAGCAGCTGTGTGGACAGAGTGACTTGTTTTCTTGTTGAGCTGGGACCAGTCCTCTCCTTGATGGTCTGATGGAGAACCGAGGAACACTGAACTGTGAGTAACGTCCCGGTGTGTCTCTATGTGTTTGTCTGCTTTAAAAATTCAGAAGAGTCAGGATGTGGAGTTTGGTATAGAGAAGATGTAAATGAACAGATCAAAGTGCTGTGTGGAGGAAATACAATATGGTTAGAGCTTTGCTACTTTCTGACTACATTGACATGGCCAGGGCCAATTAAAAAAGTGGAATAGTTATGTGTGTGTTTTCTCTGTTGTGTATTTGAATTCTTCAGTGTGTTTTCTCTGTGATGTCCATTTTGGATTCTTAGATGTTTGTGTTTTCTCAGTTGTGTATTTAAATTTTTAGGTGTGTTTTCTTATGTACTGCAGATTAACCTAGTCTTCCGTGTGTTGGTTCAAGGTGAGAGAGGAGGTTGCTTGGAATCATCTGATTGGACAGCTATGTTCATCGCCATCATGTGACTCCACAGAGAACGGTAAAACTGTGTGGTTTCCATCATAGCTGCTGTGATGTGGACCTCCCTTCTCCTCCTGGTTGTCCTCTCCTTCGCTCCTCCCCTTCATCTTCAGGGTGTTGTCATGGCCACAGAGCACATCACCGAGGAACCTCCACACCAACATGACAACGCACAGACAAATGACCCAGTACAGGTCTCCACAGCTGGATACGAAATGGACATTTCTGTGGACTGGTTTCCAGGGCTGTGGGACTCCAATCTAAAACCTGAGAGGAAGGAGAAACAGGTTGCTACAGGCGAGTTTAAAGGCACTATTGGTGAATATGCTGATATGATGGAAAGCCTTGAGCCACGGCCACTTAAACCCGTCCCCAGAACAACAGGACCGGAGACATTCAGTTTGATAACGTCAGACAGTCTGGCTCCTTGGAGGGATCCTGAAGCTCCACCTGGGACCAGACAGGAGGAGGTGACAGAGGGAAGGAATGGAACCCCACTGCCTGTACACACTCCTCCCATACCTCTGTCACTCACACAGCATGGAGCCAGTGTTAGTAGACCAACACCTGTCCTTCTCTGGAGCTCTGATCACCCAGAGGCCCAAGGCTTCAGTCCACTGGGTATGCCTACATCAGAAACCCCTTCATCCCAGCTAGGGTCTAATAGTGACACAGACCGGTACCGCCTGGATCCCCCAACCACCCCACACAGAGGCGTGCTCTATGGAGATAACGTGTTAGAGGACACTGGGGATCAGCTGCAGGACTTCACAGAGCACCTCAAAGCGGAAAGAGCTGCAGATACAAGTAAGCCCAACTTTAACCAGGCTACCCTCTGACACCATCCTGCCTTCATATGTCCTTTTCATCAGAATAGTGTTGCCTTGTTGTTTTCTGTTTAAACATAGTGCCTGGTCTAAATTTCCTGTGGCAGATAGATCTTCCTTGAGCTCAGCAATTTAGTCAGTGTTTACATGTCACTGTATAAAGGTATTAAACAGTGGGGTGACCTGCACTGTGGTTGGTATCGGCTCTGTGTTTGGTATCTGTTCTCTGGTATCTGTCCTGTGTTTGGTATCTGCTGTGTGTTTGGTGTCTGCTCAATGTTTGGTATCTGCTCTGTGTTTAATATCTACACTGTGTTTGGTATCTGCTCTGTGTTTGGTATCTACACTGTGTTTGGTATCTGCTATATGTTTGGTATCTGCTCTGTGTTTGGTTCTGCTCTCTGTTTGGTGTCTGCTGTGTGTGGTTTCAGCTCTATGTTTGGTATCTGCTCTGTGTTTCGTATCTGTTCTTTGGTATCTGTCCTGTGTTTGGTATCTGCTGTGTGTTTGGTGTCTGCTCGATGTTTGGTTTCAGCTCTATGTTTGGTATCTGCTCTGTGTTTGGTACCTACTCTGTGTTTGGTGTCTGCACTGTGTTTGGTATCTGCTCTGTGTTTGGTATCTACACTGTGTTTGGTATCTGCTATATGTTTGGTATCTGCTCTGTGTTTGTTATCTGCTCTCTGTTTGGTGTCTGAACTGTTTTTGGTATCTGCAACGCTTTTGGTATCTGCACTGTGTTTAGGATCTGCACTATGTTTGGTTTCTGCTGTGTTTGGTATCTGCTCTGTGTTTGGTGTCTACACTGTGTTTGGTGTCTCCATTCTGTTTGGTATCTACACTGTCTTTGGTGTCTCTATTCTGTTTGGTATCTACACTGTGTTTGGTGTCTGCTCTGTGTTTGATATCTGCTCTGTTTTCGGTGTCTGCACTGTGTTTAGTGTCTCCACTGTGTTTGGTATCTGCTCTGTGTTTGGTGTCAGCATCTTTGTGGTGTTTGACCTGTGTTTGTTATCTACACTGTGTTTGTTGTCTGCACTGTGTTTGGTGTCTGCTCTATGTTTGGTATCTGCTCTGTGTTTGGTGTCTGCTGTGTTTGGTGTCTGCTGTGTTTGGTATCTGCTCTGGGTTTGGTGTCTGCACTGTGTTTGGTGTCTGTTTGGTATCTGCACTGTGTTTAGTATCTGCACTGTGTTTGGTGTTTGCTTTGTGTTTGGCATCTGCTGTGTTTGATATTTGAATGTGTTTGACCTGTGTTGGGTGTCTGGCCTGTATTTGGTGTCTGCTCTGTGTTTGGTGTCTGCACTGTGATTGGTGTCTCCACTGTGTTTGGTGTCTGCTCTGTGTTTGGCATTTGCTCCATGTTTGTTGTCGGCTCTTAGCTGCAGTGTGTGATATGTATTCTACTGGCACATTCAGTTGTCTTACATTCACAGGGGGCTTAAATTATGCCACTCAAACTCTGTTTCTTCTTCTCGTTTCTCTCTTCATTTGCCTCATCTTTTTATGACCACTTTTTATTACAATCCATAGTATTTTTTCTCCTCTCTCGATTCCATCCATCTACCATCCTTTTGATCCCTTTCATCTTTTCCATCCATTATATCTTCTATGCTTTTCTGTGTTCTTCAACAGCTCTGCAGTGAATCAGTTTGTTCATGTGATGACAGGAAATTAGATGTGGCATAAAACAGTCAACTTGTGTTGTAATGCAGAATGTTGTAGAGCTGCTTGTCATTCCAGCCAAAGAGTAATAGGTATATGCTAGTTTGAGAAGGAGAACTAGTTGTGTTTCACACCTCTCTCTGTCTCTGTTTCGATATCTCTCAGTCTGACCCACATAAACACACACACCTTACACATACAAACACTCTTAAAACACACACAGACACCACCACAATTAGAGAAGAGACCAGAGAGGGTTTTGTCACAAATCTCCATTCCCCTAACATCAGACATACTGTATATTTCAGTGCAGAGGCAGTAGGCATGCACATCGGGGGAGAGTGTCTTCATTATTTAGATGTTACGTAATTATAAGGTACATCTATAGATCCATTACAATTACCTACAATGTTATGTAAATAGTGATGTCCTGATCAGAGTGTGCCAGTTGTCTGTGATTATAGTTACGCAAAGAGAACATCAATGGGGTCAATACAACCTACTCTGCAACACACCAACCCCCCCGCTCCCTCTCTCTGTCTTTCCTTTGGCTCTCTCTCTGACCCAGTTCCAGACTCCCAGTTACAGGCATGTACTTTCATAATGGATTACACCTCTCTTGCCTTTTCTCAGATTTTTCACCCTGTGAAATCTCTGCAGGTCTCCATAGGGTTGATTTGGCCAAAAGTTTTATTTGTTACATTTGTTCCTGTTTTCACAGCTGTGTTTCTACAGGAGGGGTTGTCACCAACTAATATGACACCCTTCCTCGATGACACTTTGGAAACAGCGGCCACAACCTGCAAAACATCCAATCAATGCCAGAGCCCCTTTTACCCCGATGACATTGTGTCCAATCAGTCCCAGCACCCCATTCTGTCTCTAACCCCACCTCTATTTGTGCCTCTCTATTCTGACTGGAACTCGGCACTCGCCACCTGGGGCTTTGCCTGGGAGGCACACATCTATGGTGTGGGATCTGTGTTCGCTGCATTAGGTCTGATATCTGTTCTCTGCCTGTTAGGCCTACCCCTGCGTTGTCCGCCCGGAAGCCCCTATTTCACCATGCTGCACCTGCTCCTCCTGGCCACTGGGGGCACTAGAGCATTCCATCTGCTGTACGATGCTTATAGTCATCAGGAACTCCTGCCTGCACTGGGCTCTCTCCTCCTGTCTGAGCTGGCCTTCCCCTGCCTCACGTCTGCCTTCTCCCTCTGCTTCATCCTCCTCTCCCTGCGCTCTCGCCGACACCTCTCCCTCTCCCTGTCTCTCTCTATCCCTCAGTCGGCTCTGCCCCGACCTTGTTTTCTCTTCTTCCTCTCCACGATTCACTTTGGGGCGTCGCTGGGCTCCATAGCTCTCTTCCACGTGTTCCCCAAACTTGCTGTCCTCCTTCTGCTCCCCCAGGGAGTGTTCATCCTCCTCTGCCTTCTCCTCCCTTGCTCCTTCCTCCTCTTCTACTGCCTGGTGCGAAAAGATGGCCAGCACATCCAGCGTCTACGTGACAGTGAGGGAGAGGTGACCGGCTCCCCAGTTCTGATGGGGCACCCGTCCCGCTGCCCATTCGCTGACGCTGAGGAGTGGAGCCGGGCGGCCGGGGCTGGGCTGGGGGGCGCTCTGTGCCTGTTAGGGTGTGGGGGGTTTCAGCTGTATGGGATGTTACATGTTCTGGGGCTGGGAGGGGTGCAGGACGGTGTGGGCTTCCAGCCCTGGCCCTGGTGGGGCTACCAGCTGGCCTGCCGCTTCTGTGAGGTGGGGGTGTGTCTATCTCTGTCAGTATTCGGCACTCATCCCATCTTCTTCTGTTGCTCTGACTCCAACACCTCCCCCGTCACCAAAGCCAAAGCCAACCCCCGCCCGGGTTCCTGGGCACGGCTACCTTGTGCCTCACCTTCAGGGGAGCCAAACCCCGCCCTTCCCATGTCCCCCACCACACCCTCCACCTATCCCTGGATGGAGGAGAAGCTGGTAGTGTGTGATGTCATCAGCAATCCCCAGTCTGAATCCCTCCCACTGTACACACTAATGGAACCCCCCTCAAACGGCTTGAACCTACATCACAGCCCACATCCGTGCCAGACCAGAACCTCCAGACACCCCAATCTTCCCGACCCTCCCAGCCCACCAGGGAGGCACCAAGCTGGGGTTCTGCCTGAAGGCTCCTCCCAGGCTAGCCTAGGTATGGACACTGACTCCACAGTGGACCTGCGCCCCCCCTCTCTCATTGACCTGTCCCGTAGCATAGACCAGGCCCTTTACAGTGAGACACTGTTCCCCCAGAGCATCTTCAGCCCCCCTAGGCTGCTCCATACCTCCTCCAGCCTTTCCCTGAACTCTCCTGGCTACACCGGCCAGACTGCCTCACAGCTTGAACACAGCTCAGCCGACAGCCCCCTCTACCGGACCACTTCGTGTGGAGATGTGAAGCTTCCTCCAAGTTCTCCCAAGCCAGATGGGACCTTCCTGGTCTACAACAACGCCTGCTGTCCCCCTGAACGCTGGTGGAGAGGTAGTAACTCCAGCTCCATCGGTCAGGGTTCCCTGAGCGGATCTTCCCAGGGTCTGTTCTCCACTGCAGGGCCACGGTCGCACTCAAATATCAGCAGAGGGCAGCCCACACAGAGCAGCTTACAAAGGACACTTCCCCACCTCTCCCAGCACAGAGACAGACGTTACCGTACCCTCAGCTCTGCCTCGCAGGACAGCACCAGGGAGGGACGCCTGGTGGGCACAGAGGACCTGACTGAAAGCAGGCTTCTGGAAAGGGATCTGGCCGTACAAGCAGAGTTTGTCAGTGTGTGCCGGCAGATTGATGCTCTTAGTGTGAGCAGTGACACTATTGACCTGTAGGGGAAGTTTAAATAATGAATGAAATGTGCATATGCAACAACACTCTATTAGCCCACTGAGCTAAACCAAGCTATTTATTTGTTACATAAGGAAATAATTATGATTTATGTATGTATGTTTGTATGTCTGTATGTATGTATATACACTATATGGACAAAAGTATGTGAACCATGCGTTTATTGACAACGCATTGTGCACAGGGGCACAGTCATGATTGAACAGGAAAATTCCTTCCCCATACTGACCACAAACTTGGAAGCATCCTACTGTCTAACATGTTTTTGTGTCCTGTAGCAATCTAGTGATCCTTCACTGGAACTAAGGACCTATTTAGATTGCAAAAGTTGTCAAAATAAAAAAGTGTTGTTTGCAAAATTTTAATAATATTATCCATACAGGTTTTATTTTCATTGTCATGTCTCGTGACAGCAATTGCACGATTGTGTGTGCGTCATAGCATGTCCTGCAAGATATCTTGAGCTGGATGTGCGAGCACTTCGCATAGTAACCTGACCATCCCATTGACTTACATGTCAATTCACAAATTTCACATTTCTTGAGACATTCCTGAACCATTGTATTTTTTGAGCAGGGGTATACGAGGGGGTAAAGGCGTAATGTGCTTTCATTTGTCTATTCATTTTACTGTTTAACTTGATAAAAATATATTTGAAAAAAAACAACAAACATTTGCAAAGCCGCAGGTGGGCACTTTTGAAAACTTGCTGTACGCTACCGAGGGAGGTCGTGTGAAATGTAATGGCTATTCGATAAAGACACGTAAATTTACACAATAAAATTGTATCTCGTTTCGAGCCTTTCTCGAGATGTCTAGTATATATGGCTGAAAGCTCTCGTCATGACAACCGGCACAATGGGCCCTATTCTAAACCCTGAAAAACAGCATCAGACCCTTATCCCTCCACCATTAGTACAGGTGTCTACTTACCTTTGGACATATAGTATATGTATGTATGTGGGTATTTATGTGTGTGTATAAGTATGTACGTATGTATGTGTGTACGTACATAGGTACGTATGTATGTATAATGATGCACAGTGATTATTTCTACTGTGCGTTAACCTCTAGGGAGACATAAGGACTTAAATAATAAGCTATACAATAAGAATAAGTGTTTAACTGGTGCTGGCATTCAGATGAAGCAGATTTGTCACTGTTACATCAGATGTATACTGAGGCAGAACTATCAGTTAAAGATTCATGGGGATTCTACTAATGAAAATATGTATTAACGAGTAGAAGTAAATAAAGACATCAAGTTAAGTTTCAGTAGTTAATGTAGTACAAGCTGTATATACTTTGTGTAGAGTTTTAAAATGTGCCAAATGATGAATGAAGTTACTGAAGGACAATTGGTTTGAAAAGCCTTGAATACAAATGTCAGAAAAGTTGATCGTGAACTTATGATAAAAAAGATGCACAGTTGCCATCTGCTATTGGAAATGGATTATAAAGTAAAAATATAAAGCCTTGGATTATAAAGTAAAAATTATAAAGCCTTCATAACTGATGCCTTCCAAAGCAATATAAACCAGGAGTTGTGTAAGTACCAATATGGGAAGACAGATATCCAACTCAATCCTTTTCATTGCAGGATTTAATTTTAAGGTCATCTATTTAACTTCATACTGACATCCCAACCTTTTTACAATGACTAACACTGTGTCATTGTGTATACAATTAAGTTAAAATATGTTTTATTGTAAATATAATGTACATAGCAAATAGATTAACTGGTATGTCACCTATCATAGAAAAAAGACAAACCAAAGAAAATGCTAACAAGATTTAAAAAATAGAAAGTCGATAGGATGTAATCAAATGTAGGCTGGGTTTAGTTTCAGTACCAGTAATATTCTTTTATTATTATCTTTATATATATATGAATACAATCTCTGTGCATCTAGCCACAAACATGACTCTAGTAAAAGCCTTTGAGAGTGGTATATGTTTCTGTTGCAATTAAACACTTTATAACCACATTGTTTTATTATTTTTTGTAAGATTTACAAATAAAGGAGGTAAGACAGGTGATGGGGGGTCCACGTAGCATATTGGGTTAAGTCACTGCATTACAGGACAAATTACATCATGGTAGTCAGTGGTTCGAGCCTGACTATGGGTTCGCCGACTTATTACGGACCTCCAGCAGGCGCAAATTGGTATAGTACTGCCCAGGATTTGGGATATGGCACCTGTAAATTCAATCACGAAGCATAGTCAGTGAACGTAATCATCCCGTACATGACCTGACTAAAGGCTTCCATGTTGGTTGCGCAGTGTGGAAAGAATTGGCAAGCTCAGCGACACGTGGTTGGATGAACCATGTGAGTGCCCTTCACCATCCCGAATCTGTCAAGAGTTGCGGAGCTGTCGACAAGACAGGGTTAGTGGGAATTGGACAAGACCAATTGGAAGGGAAGAAAAATAGGGTAAAATCACAACAACAAAAACAAACAGGTGAGAAAAATACACTTTCAGAGGCCAGCCCATTAGGAAGTAATGCCATAGGTCATTAGTCATAATATTTATATACAGGTCCTTCACAAGAAATTAGCATATTGTGATAAAGTTCATTATTTTCCATAATGTAATGATATAAATTAAACTTTCATATATTTTAGATTCATTGCACACCAACTGAAATATTTCAGGTCATTTATTGTTTTAATACTGATGATTTTGGCATACAGCTCATGAAAACCCAAAATTCCTATCACAAAGAATTAGCATATTTCATCTGACCAATTAAAGAAGTGTTTGTAATAGAAGAAAAAAAAGTAAACCTTCAAATAATTATGTTTAGTTATGCAGTCAATACTTGGTCAGGAATCCTTTTGCAGAAATTACTGCTTCAATGCGGCGTGGCATGTAGGCAATCAGCCTGTGGCACTGCTGAGGTGTGATGGAGGCCCAGGATGCTTCGATAGCGGCCTTAAGCTCATCCAGAGTGTTGGGTCTTGCGTCTCTCAACTTCCTCTTCACAATATCCCACAGATTCTCTATGGGGTTCAGGTCAGGAGAGTTGGCAGGCCAATTGACCACAGTAATCCCATGGTCAGTAAATCATTTACCAGTGGTTTTGGCACTGTGAGCAGGTGCCAGGTCGTGCTGAAAAATGAAATCTTCATCTCCATGAAGCTTTTCAGCAGATGGAAGCATGAAATGCTCCAAAATCTCCTGATAGCTAGCTGCATTGACCCTGCCCTTGATAAAATACAGTGGACCAACACCAGCAGCTGACATGGCACCCCAGACCATCACTG